>VWYI01040398.1:615704-693969 GCA_013399455.1 Anthoscopus minutus
CGCAGCCCGCACCGCATCCTCACCTGCTGCTGCTGCTGCTGGGGCTGCTGCTGCTGCTGGGGCCTGCCCTCTGCTCACGCCAGGTCTTCCCCCTCCGCTGGCCCTCGCTCGCAGCCTCCCGTGGGTGTTATCCAGCCGCTCCCGGCTCCCCTTCCCTTCTCTTACATTTATTTGGTTATTGGGTCTCTCCAGCCTCCTTGCTCCTCCTCCTCTGACACCCTCTCCTATCGCAAAGACAATGTTGGCTCGCCCCCAGCATCCATTTCCTCTAGTGCTGCTCTCCCTCCCGCTGCTCTGTCATTCCTAGTGGAAACCCCAGCCCGGGTTTGACTTCCTCCACTGCAGTCATCCTCTCCTGCTGCTCCGGTCCTGCCACTTTTGCACAAAAACAGCCTCCCTTTGCCAGGGCAACCCAACCTCTGGAACCCAGGTCCAACTACCCTTGTGCCACACTTTCCCTTTTCCTCCTTTCCCGAGCAGGATTTTGCCTGTCTTTCCAGAGAAAACTGCTGTCCCACAGCCAGTGTGCCTTTCCCTCCTTCCACAGCCAAGGTCAGAGGCAGACACTGCTGCTTCAGGTTTCCTTTGCTAATTCTGGCCTCTCTACCCTCACCCTCCTCATGCACACACTCCTTCCCTCCTCTGCACTCTCCCTCACTTCTCTCTTGCAATACAGTGATGGGCCAGTGCTATCCATGCCTTTTATTAAAAAATCAACAAACCACTCTTGGATTCATTCAGCTCCTTGGTTATCACTCCCTTTTCTCCTGCCCTTCATCCCTGCACTCACTGCCATTTAACTGCTGTCTGGAGTTCCTCTCCTCCACATATCTTAAACTCCCTCTTATCTGGCTCCTGCCCCTTCACACTCAGCTGCTTTGCCAAAATTTCCAATATCCACTTCCTGGCATAATCTCTGGAATATTGCTTCATTTCCAGCCTGTCAAAATTATCAGCCTGGTTCTTTTGGATATTTTGTTCTCCTTTGGTTTCCAAGACTGCCCTGCCAGAGCCACTTCATTACAGCTCCTGCAGTGCATCCTCCTCCCAGTTTCCAGTGAGACCCCAATGGGACTAAGTCCCTTAAACCTGGGAAAAGCTCCTCTGGCATTCAGCAAGTCTCTTAAATGTTTTGTCACCATGAAGCCTACAAGATTCTTGATAAGATCTAAGAATATTTTTTCATGTTTGTTACTTGTGCTGGTTCATATCTAGACCTTGAGATGCAATAAAAATGTGTGTGTGTATATAGATACAAATTTTTAAAAATATGTTCAAATGCTAGGATGTTAAGAAATATCCTAAAAAATCACCCTTCATTCAATTATTAATATCCATCAAGCAAGCTGGAAGGGACAAAAGTCTGCAATGTCTGGCAGTGAGCAAGCATTCAGTGTATTTTAGGATTCCTTAGGCCCCATAGCTCAAAGATGGGTGGGTCATGGATTCTTGTGGAAATAACTGGGTAGGAATGAATGCCTGGAGAAGCAAGAATCAGAATAGCAGAGACACTCTGGGCTCCAACCAGTTGTCCCAGTTATTGACAGTCATTTTCTCCATTTTATAGAGCTGGAATTTGGTAAAGAACAGGGCAGGTACAAGTGTTTTGCTGCTGATAGTTCACAGCAGCATTTCCAGGTTTGACAGAGAGGATGCTCACTTAATTTTAAAAACTACTGCACCCATTTGTTTGCATTGTCAGCATGAACCTTCCACTCACAGAGTTAAAAAGCCAAAGCCTACAGCCTGATGGCAATTCAGCAGGGAATACTCACAAGGTGAATTCACAGCACTTCCTAACGTCAGTGTGTAAACCCAGTCAGACAAACAGGTTGTTCCCACTGAGGTCCACACTCCCGCTCCTTTAATCAAACTGCAGGACTGCATGAATGGCCATGACAGAAACTGTTGTTAAATGAAGTGGAAAGAGGCAGCAACAATGTTGGGCAAAGTCACTCCCCTTCAGCTCCGTTACTTTGTAGTTAGTTTGGCTCCGAAGCCCAAGGCTTTTTCCCCTCACACATTTTGCACAAGCAAACACGGATTTCTTCACAGCTGAAGCAATATTTAATCTTGGGGTTTTTTCCCTTTTGAAAATCTACCGAAGCACCACACAAACATATTGTTTGATGCTCATCCCACAGAAATATATCCATGTGCATATTTACACCTTCACCAAGCGGAAAAAGCTGCACAGGCATATACAGGTAATCATATTCCAACCTCTCTGAAAGATAATTTTAAAAGAAATCCTAGTTTATATAACCTAATGCATAGTTCAAAATAAAATGAATCAAAATGGGAATCACAGGATGGTTTAGATTGGAAAAATCCTCTAAGATTTTTGAGTCCAACCATTAACCCAGCGCTGCCAAGGCCACCACTAAACCATGTCCCCGAGGCCCACATTTGAATTTGTAAAAGGGTACTTCCAAGCACATACAAAAAGCAGCACATCTAGATGAGATACTAAGAGCCACGATTGTTAAGGCAATACTAAAACTCAAAAAAATCTACTGAAGGATAGATAGTGCCAGTTTCCAAGAACACAATAAAAATGCACACCAAGAAATTCACACTGTAATAAAACACTCCCTCGCTGTTCCATTAGGCTGGGAAGGCCTCCTGTTATGAGAGTTCCAGTTCCACAGGTTCCCAGCATGACTGAGATCCATTTCCCCCACCAGCCACACCTTTCCTCCACCTGTAACTCCTGCTTGCAGACGTACAGCGGGGCTTCAAGGCACAAACCCAGACTGGAGCTTTGTCTCGTGGCAGACTTGGCCAAGCTCTTGAGAGGAAAATCAAAGATAGGCAAGAATCTGCCCAGAGGAAAAACCTGGCTCCCTCACTGTGAGTAGTGTGTCTGGAAGCAGGATGGCTCCTCACAGAACCCTATTTCTCCTCAGCCCCTTGGTCACACCCAGCTTGGGGTTCCACTCTCACCTTCAGGAATATGCTGTAGCAATGCATGTCCCAGAATGGATTTACTGGGATATTCCTGTTTCCCAGCAGTCACTGAAAACATAAATGTGTCTGATCCTCAGTCTTTAAGTTTGCCTTTTCTCTATGACCAGCTCAGGAGGCTGACCTGCCCAAAATTTTGCATCAGGGAATAAACACTCATCCAGGTAGCCCCATAGGGTAGCCCCAGGGAAAGGTGTGTGTGGCACAGGAAGGAGCTCTAGTGGGAGAGACCAAGAGCAGGGACATGCAGAGCATTTGTAACTCTGCTCTCAGGTTGCACATCAGAGGTCTGGCAATACTCTTTTGCTGAGAAAGTCTTATTCTTCTAAGTGCTCCCTAACTCTCTGTGCCTACCCTGTCCCCAGAGCATCCATTTTCAGCTGTTTTCTCTCCACCATCAGCCCCGTGAGCTCCAGGACTATTTCTCCATGTGCCCAACAGCCCCATCCCTGGAAAATGACCCAAGCACAGGGCACTTAAAAAAGTTTGGCCTTGGTCTCAGCCAGCTGCTGTCTCCTTCCCACGCCACTGGAGTCAGCAGTGGAAATGCTGACAGTGTGAAGACAAGATGGCTTTCCTGCTCCCCCTGCCAGCCTCACGGCAATCTCCAGCAGCCAGGAGGAGTCCTGGCAGGAATCCCTGTGGAAGGACAGGAAGCATTAGTGAGAGCTGGCAGGGGCTCAGGGCCAGAGTACCACAACATCCCCTGCAGACGTTCCCATTGTGCTCAAGGCAGTACATTAAAAAATGAAATAAATGCCTTGGGACCTGCTCTTGTGTCCTGCGGGCTCCACACGGAAGAAATCTGATCATAGAGGACATCTGCAACTGCAAAGGAAGGTTCCTGGCCCTTCAAAGCCCCTTTTGTGGTGCAGCAGTTTGAGGCTGAATGCCTCAAAGGTGTTGATGCAGCAAGGTTTCCTCAGCCAAAGAGAAATGGGGAGAAAAGTGTCCCACAAAAACCTGCACAATTCCCTGCAAAAAGCTTTGCTTTGGATTATTTTTTTTTCTCTTGTGTTTCACCATAATTTTACTTCTCCATTTCCTCTAGATGCATCAGAAATGCACCTGATTAGAAATGTAATGTCTTTAATATGAAAGAGAATAGTTTCAGATTAGATATTAGGGAGAAATTCTGTGATAGTGGTGAGGCACTGGCAGAGGCTGCCCAGAGAAGCTGTGGCTGCCTCACCCCTGGAAATGTCCAAGACCAGGTTGGATGGGACTTGGAGCAACCTGGGATAGTGGAAGGTGTCCCTGCCATGGTGGAGGATGGAAGTGGATGGGTTTTAAGGTCCTTTCCAACTCAAACCATTCCATGATTCTATGAAAAATACACATCAGCCCATGTAATTTGACAAAACAAAGTTGTCAGGTGCAGCTGGTCCATTAACTACTACAGGAAAAAAAGTTACATTCTAAGCCCTCTCCCAGATTTTATTCATTTTCCTGACAGCCTGCTTACTTTTCCTACAGAAACCAAAGCTTTCAGGTCAGGTTAAGACATCAGCACATACTCCAGGAACCCACCAGCATAAACAAATTTTTAAATCCTTTCTGTGCTGATTACCTTGCTCTGGTAATGCTGGCCTTTAACTGCTGAGGCTGTGATTCCTTGTTCAGCTCTGTGCAGCTGCACCATGTGCAGGGATGTGTCTGACATCAGTGAAGCCTCGTGCAGGTGCAGTCATCTGCTCTCCCTGCCTTAATGCTGCCACACAGATGGATGAAATGGTCCTCAGAGAGGCACATTAACAGGAATTATTTACCAGGAGGCTGCACTAGCATTCAAAGCTCCAGGCTGGAGCTGCTCCCTCCCATGCTCACAACTTCCATGTTGGATCCTGGACATGCTCCACGCCAGGGCTGTTGCTCAGGTGCAGATCTGGAAGCAAAAGCTGGTAACTTTTCATTCTGTGGGAAGCCTTAAGAAGATTCCCCTTTCTTCATTTAGCTGAGATCTCTCACCTGCCTCCATGCAGGACTGCTTATTGTAAAAATATCCTGGCTGTAACAGTCACTGCCTTAGTGAGGAGCTCTCCTCTCTCCACATTCCTCCAGGAATGAGGAATTTGAGTGTGACTCTGCCATGTTCTGGTGGGCAAACAGCCCCCAGTGTCATCATGCTGCCTTACAAAGGACCAGGCCAAATTTTGAGAAGTCAAAAGCAGCCAAGCACAGCAGATTTTAAGGGCTTAAGGCATGGCCTCCAGGATTTCCTCAGAATCCCACACAGTAAGACACCTTTCCACAAAATCTGACTCTCAAACTGCAGTCAGAAGTTCTGCAGTGACTTTGAAGCCCCAAGTTTCTTCTGAAAGCGTCATCAGAGTCTTGTCTCGTGTCCAGGCAATAGCACCCACCTTCCCACATAACTCCAAAAGTGGGATTAGATCCATGCAGGATTTGCCAACGAAGAAGGGGAATCTATTGGTGAATCCAATTTTATCAGCCCCCATGTCGTCCAAAAAACCACCAGCAACGTTCAGCATGACAAAGGAAGCATGAAACTGCAGTTGGGAAAATTCTGGCAGAGAAGGGAAATGTAAGCTCAGCTATTTGTAAGTGAAGTCTGGAGTCAGCTTCAGTGATCACCCTATAAATAGTGGCTCGCCTGAAATCCAAGGCACAGGATCTGGTATTTTATATACTCCTGCTCCTTGTTCTAGAGCAGCAAGCTTCTGCAGAATGCTGCTTTCCCCCTCTTGCTGTGGTTCTATTTTAAAGCTTTGCAAAGTTTACTCCTACACACTTCAATTCAAGGTCCAAACATCTTTATTCCACAAGGGGAAAAAAAAAATCAAGAGCATTATTTAGTCCTTTGTGGAAAGGATATGAAGGGAAATCTTCTTCTCCCAGGGCTGTACCTACAACATTTCCTTCAACACTTTCACTACTTCCTTGAAAAGTCCCTTTTGCAGGAGAAAACCCTGAGGCAAACCCTGGAGGGAGATGGGAGCCTCATTAGCACAGCAGCTAAGGTAGGAGCAAGGTTTAAAAGCCTGCTAGTATTCAGATAATAACATTTTCTCCATGCCTCAAGGATCCCAGCCATCTGTTGGAAATTTCATCACAAAGCAGGATGGCTGAGGGGGGAATGGTGAATTGCAGAATTAAATCTTAATTGTGGGCTAGCTTCCATGGAAAACTCTCAACTTTTATCTTTATTATAGTTAGCCAGAGGTCACAATGTCTAAATTCCTGTCTTTCAGCATGTATGTTATTCCCAAAACTGTCAAAGCATAGAACAAGTTGGAAGACCATTGTTTAACATACTCTCCCTCTAGGAATAAAAACAAAGTGAGAAAAAACAGAGCAAAACTCACACAGCAGGTGATGCTCCTTGCATCCTTCCTCTCCAGGAAACCAGTCTCCTGGAAGGCAGCTTTGTTTCCAGTTAACTGAGTGGTCACCTCATCTTCAGGGGTTATGACTTTTATCCAGGGTATTTTCATGAGTTAAAACCTAAGTTTTACAGAGCCAAACAAACTGGTATTTCCTTGGGAGCCACAGGGATGAAGCCAGCATGTTTACTCCTACCTGAAAAATGCCAGGTAAATATACTCTGGTCCTGAAGAAGCAGTAGTTCCAAACCCACATGGGATCCTCTGGCACCCAAACAGGGGTTTGGATTTCATGACAAAAAATATCCAGAGGTTTCTGCATTTGCAGGCAATCCATCTTTGTATAAAGGACTATTACTGGGGGGGGAAAAAAGGCTATTAGGAAAATCTGAAGAGTGAGAAGCTGATGGGAGGAGAGGCACTGTAAAATCAAACTGCCTTTGCTGCTTTTCCCAGTCCCCCAGTGCTTTTAGAGCCTCTGTGTTACCCATGGAAAATGGCACAAGCCCAAGGGACAGCATGGTGATTTTCTCAGCCAAGAGATGAACTTTTTTAAGCACCTGACAGACCAGAATTTGATTTTTTTTTCCCTGCATCCCTGTTCAAGGTACCACGAAGCTCTTTCCAACTCAATGCTTTGACCTTGTCTAGCCAATGGAAGCCTAGAATGGAAAAATGACCTTTAATATACGACAAGAGAGACTGATGCCAGAATTCCAAGATGAAATACACATGGAATGGTAAAGATTTGTGATGCAACTTTCCCCTCAAGTGCCTGCAACTCACTGCTTTATGTATATAGTTATTCAAAATCCATATGTGCAATGCTGAATAAAAACAAATGTGGGTGACATATAACTGGTTTTGTGGTACGAGGAACCAGAACTTGTCAAACCTACACAAGAAGAACGTCCCCAAAGTTTGTAAAGAAAATAAAGGGAGGGATTTTTGGGACAGCACACCCCACAATAGTTGTGGTCCTTCCCCAACCTTATAAACACAGCTCCCATTTGTTTCTGTAGTGTGGAGCTGTGTTTACCCGGGAGGAAGTTGTAGCTTGTCAGGATACAGTTGTATAAATAATTTAAAAAATAACCCAGTACATACTGCATGTCCTTTCAAAAAGGAAAATAATAGAATGGAAAATTCTATTTTCCCACCGTGTACAGAGAGTCATTCAAGTGTCTGTGACACACAGGCCAACGCCTGCTGGAAGTTTCCTTCCTTGAGCTTTGGATCAGGTCCATGCTGAAAACAGGGAAAGTCATCGACATCTTTCCAATTAAGATGGAAGAATACAGCGTGCACTTACCACTTGGAATAAAAGTTCTGTGACTATAATGCAAAACAGGGAAGTAAGGGTTAAATGTAACCAAAATAACCAAAAGCAATACAGCATGCAAATGCACATTTTTTTGGTGACCTTCAGGTATTTCTCTTTCATTTTAGAATGAGAGCTTCACAGGGAGCTACAGGGAAAAAACAGCAATTAAAAACCACCCAATGGTGACAGGGGTAACCTGGGATATCCCTGTAAGCTCTTGCAGTTCTGGTCTCATCTCACCTGTTTTTTTGCTGTTTTGCCACTTCCATAGTGGCTGATATTTACTGCCTTAGAACCCTGAGCTGCTGGACACAGGAAACCAGCCTGGAGCTTTCCCTTCTCAGAACACTTGTTCCGGAAAAGGCCAAGATGGAAATGAGATCCAGACTCAGATCCATGCCTAAAAGAGCAGCAATTTTTCCTAAATCCCTTTGTCCAGATGAAGGCACATGGGCAAACTGCTCTCTGCAGAGTGTTCCCATGGAGCAGGGAGTGCCCAGGGAGGGCAGCCTGGAGGGTGCCAAGGCTGCAGCTGTGCAAGGGAAGGGTCATTCCACGAGCCCCAGCTCCCAGAGCTGCCGTGCCCACGTTGCTCCACAGCTCACCACGAGGCACTGCTGGGCCTGCCCATCCAAATCCACACTCCAGACACTGCCAGCTCTTTGGGGGAAGGGTTTCAATGTGGTTTCAAGGGGCTCACTCAGAACCAGGCTGGCACTTTCCGTGCTGGCTGAGGGAAAGCTGCGCACGGCAGGAACGTGCCTGGAGCAGGGAGAACACCCAGGCCTGGGATTTGTCATTATTTATTTATTTCACAACATTTCTGCTATTTATTGTGACTGATGGGTGTCAGGTCAGGGCAGCAGAGAATGAGGCCTGAGGTTTTTTTCATATTCCAAGAATCAGCACACTGAGAAGTGTGGAATTTGCTGTGGGTTTTTACTCAGAAGGCTTTTCTACAAATCATTTCTGTTCTAGGATAGACTAAAATATTTTATCACAGGAGGTCCAACTCACTACTAGCATAAAGATCACTGAAATGTGTTTTATCAGGGTTTTCCTTACAGATTTTAGAAGAGTAATTTAAAATTTTACACGTTCAGCTCTCCTCGTAACTGACTTTGACATTATGACAAGGGGATAGAATCTGGGTCAGCTCCCAATCCCACTCCCCATTGTTCTCCAGGAGAAAATTGTTTCTGCTGTAACTGGGAATGCTGCTGGAATGCTGCACCTACTATTGAGGGCTACTCTTGAAAATAAAAGAAATTTAGTACAGGGAAAGTATCACACAGAAGTATAAAAACAAGTTTCCTTCTAGGAAACATAATTTTTGTAAAAAGTAAGTAAAATAATAAGTAAAAAGTTATTCATTGCTAAAAATGCAAGTGTTGAGTTCAGCCAGCAGCTCGAAAAGATACTGGTAAAGAAGAAGACACAGATATGTAATACCATGTGAAACCAGGCTAAAAATCACTGTAAAACAGTCCAGGTTTGTAATTGCTCTTATTCCCTCGGTGTCAGTGGAGTCAAACTAAGAGCTGAAGGAAGGAAGCTGGAGAAGCTTCCATGTACCCCTGGATAGTTGTCCAAGCCCTTCCCTGGACAGAAAGGCCTCTTTGCATCCCTTAGTCCAGAGCCCAAAACGTCAGCATTGCCTCTAAGTCACAGCTGGAAGTTTGTGATAAGGAAAAGCAGGAAACAATCTCACAAATCAACAAAGACACGCTCAGGGTGGATCCACACCCACCCCAAAAGGGACACTTTCCATTATGGAATGTGCCTAGCAATAATCCATATCTGCTTTTCACAGTAAAGCCATATTCACTCAATGTATTTTTGCACTAAAGTTCATCAAAACTCCCAATCAGATCTTTACTACAGCCCAGAAAAGCAAAGGATAATCTCAGTTTCCATTCCAGGGCTGTTGTTTGGAAATATCTCATTATCTCTTCATTCATTAAACTAAAATAAAGGTATGACTAATATACTTTAATTGTTCACATAATGACAAAGAGGAAAAAGTAAGTTTATTTTCCTTTTTCGCCATTCAAAAATGCTTTAAAATGCATCTGAGACCTCTGAAAGGCAAATACAAAAATTCACCCACTTTCCTTTTATCTTCAGTCTCGTGAGATTTTAATCTACCTCATCTACAGGAGGATCTGGTTGGGGATGGGGTGGAAGTGCAATGAGGCAGCAGTGCAAGACAAGAGGAGGACTTTCACCTTCTCCCCCAATTCCACAAATCAACAGCACTTCAGGAAGCCATGGAGAAATCCACTGTTCCATGTTGCAAAATGCCTGGTTATCTGGCTATTTAGGCTTTTGGAATTCAGATCTTCACACAAAGTGGAAAACAAAACAACGTGCCAAAGAGGAAACTCTTGTCAGGAGAGGGGACAGGGAAATGGAGCTCTTCACCTCTGGGATGAACCCTTCAGGTCATGGTTGAAGCACAGCTACACAGGAGGGTGGAGAATCCTGCAAAGCCAGGCCTGGGGTTGTATCTGCACAGCAGAGCTCCACTTTGCTTCCATACTTAGGATTTTCCATAAGGCATCAATTTCATTCTAAAATATGACTTTTACATAACCAGTACATTCTGTGCAAAATTGGTCAACTCCATGCCCTCAAAAATATCATGTGCTTTCCAGCATATAAATCCCAGATCTTGACATCTAAAGAATGCTTGGCAGATCCAGCAAGAAGCACAGCCAGGGGAAAAGTCAAAGGTATTTGTTAGGTTTCCAGCCAGCCAAGAATATTAACACCTTGCCTAAACTTAAAAGGAGTAAGATTGTTGTGGTGCACGTGAAGAAGTAATTTTAAGAGAGTTGTTATGTGTTCTGCAAAAGATTTGTGTGCTGGGCTGGCTTTGAATGCGCTGTCATGGGAAGAACACTCCAGGAGCTGCAAATATTCATTCAGAGCCCTGGCTGGACTTGGTAACCTCATCTCAGGACAGGACCCTTTTCATGTGTGCACATAATGGAATTATCTGGAAGCCAGGAGTGCTGAAAGGGAGAGAGATGCTCCCAGGTGACAGCCTGCCTTATCTCAGCTGCATTTCACTGAGTGTCTCTTCAGAAAACTGTCACTGACAAAAACCTTTCCAGTGCCTTGAACTAGAGGAAAATGGGAGTGGAAGGGATCCCAGAGGACTGCTGCTCCTAGGGCACACCCAGACCTGTGTCTGAGACCCTTCTTTTGACAGGCCTTCAGTCACATCCTCCACTGTGCTCCCTCCCTTCTCTATGCACCTCTTCAGCTTTTCCAGCTCTAAAAGTTTGCCCTAAAACCCAGTCCAAATGGCGGCACATCCTAAAGCAGGACAGTGGGATTTTCATACTGGATTGGCATCCCCCCAGGTTTTTACTGGCCTTACTACAGAGTGATTTTGCAGCAGCTGAGAGGCTCAGCTGTGAGCAAGCAGGGCCCTGCAGAACATCCCCTCAGCCTTGGCAGAAATCAGGACATCTTTTCCTACAAGTTCAGCAGGGATCTCTCAAAATGCAGGCAGGATCTGAGTGGATTTTGCAGGCAAACACTCTGGGAGCAGCGTGTCAGCTGCAGGGCTGGGAGGAGCAGAGCCCTCCGTGCCAGGAGATAGCAGAGGCCTCAGCCCACTGGCCTCCTTCCCATTCCTCAGAGCCAACAGGTCTCCACCCAGGACACAGCCTGGGACTTCCCACCCTTTTCCAAAAGGCCAGCAGGCTCTGGGGTTTATAGTGAAGCCCCAGACACGATCCTTGTTTCACCTCCGCCACTACTCAGAGCCCTCAGGACAGCACTGCCTCCACAGCAGATTTTCCAAATCCAGGTGGTTTCCCAAATTATTTCATTGATTCATTGATATTTCAAGGCAGTGATATAATTCTCATGTTTGGGGGAAAAATGAGATTTCCTTCCCCTCCCCCTGCCTCCCTTCCTGTGTTACATCATTGCTGCCTACTTCCAGGCTGCAGGACAAATCCCTTGTCCCCAGGGACAAGCAGAGGCCCGGAGATCAGGATCAGCTTCCTCTCAGCAGCCAATTCCCACAGGGAAGGCTGGAAATGGGAGCAAGCAGGCAGAGAGTCAAAAGCACCTTCTAGAATCATCAGGTCCCTGAGGACCTTGGAACTCCAGGGGAGATTTGGGGTCTCCAAAGATGATCCCTCCTCCAGCTTTTCCAGGGATGCTGCCAGGCCAGGCTTGTGCAGCAGAGAGGAGCCAGTGGGACTGATCTGGCTGCCATCAAGTCAGGGAAAGGCTTTCTGCTCCTTCCTGCAGCTCCCCATGCTCATGGAAAGCTGACTCTCCAAGGAACAGCATTCAAGTGGTGGTCAAGCAAAGCAAATGTAGAAATGCCAGGACTGAAGGAACAGGGACAATTAGGAATAATTGCCTGAATGTCCCTCTTCCATAGGCCACAACATCCCCCATCATCATTTCCTTCCCCAGATACAAATCCTGGGCAAACTGGATTACATCTTCGTCAGGTTTGTGCTCCTCAGAGATTTGAAGGTTCCAAGGGGAAGAGAATTCATTACGAATTCATTATGAAGCCTATTACATTTTTGCAGTGATTACTTACCCTCCTTGTTGAAAACAAAAATCCCCTCAGAACAAATAAAAAATACCAAGCCACTCCTCTGACTAATGCAACTTTCCAGTGCTCTCCCACCTCTGCAGATGAAGAGTTGCTTGTGCAATTTTAATTCAGGCCTCCCTGTGTTATGAACTATTACACACTATTTATTTTTCCCACTGGGCCCCAGCCTTCCTTCTGTCTCCAGGAAAAATGATTCCTAATAGCAACAAGTAGACACTCTGTTTTCTCCTCATTTTTCTACACGTTACTTGATGCCTGGCTTTCTGCTCTTAACTCTGATTTCTCATCTCTGTGCTGGTTTTTGGGTTGATTTTGTTTTTCCTGGTGCTCATGACTAACATCCTGCTGCTTCCTAGCCCTCCCTGTCAACCCTCATTATTTGGCTTCCAATCTTTACCTCTGTTTACCTAGTCAGACTCAGGCTCCATGAAACCTGTTTCATTCATGCTGATCTACTAAATTCCACTCCACCAGGCCTCACCCTTGCACCAATACATCCCTGAAGGTGCTGTCTCCTCCCTCCTCTGCCAGAGTCAGGCTGCCCTGCCTTGCTGGCTGTCTTTCAGGAACATCTTTCAGTAACCTGTGGAGCAGCAGCCCCTTGGAAATGCCCCTGTGGCCTCAGTTTGGCTCCCCAGCCATCTGTCACCTCTGGACCAGCCCAGTTTTACTCAGAGACTCACCTAAGACCTGTTTCACCAAACAGATTCTTCCCTGACAAACTCCAACAAGGCTCTTCCTGGCAGAAGGTGGTGTTATTGAGGTTTTATAAGGTCTAAATTTGGGTTACTTTCACTGAGGAGGCAAATCACACACCTGTGGTAAGCATCTTCCAAGAGAGCAAGTCAATGAAGTTTAACCAATCTATAAAAAATAAATCATATATGTGGGACATACCTGGTTATGAGGAAAAGCTGAAGAGCTTTTTTTGAAAGTTAAAAATCCCCAGCAAAAGCAAGTTTAACCTGAGCCTGACACTGAGGGCAGGATACTTCAGTCTGAAAAGTTCAATCTGACATTCACAAGCTAGTGGAAAAGAGGACTTGGAACTCTCAGCCAATGTGTCTGTGCCATTTATTGGCACAGGCACTTGAATTTTCTATAATATGTTTTTTCAGCAGCAGAAGATTTTGGGACACGTCAGTGTGTTAAGACAGTCTCTGCATGCAGCTTTTCCTTTTGAGATGCTCTATCAGATACAGTTTTTGTTGAAAAAACAAAAGCTGTCCCCACCCTTCTGATCTCTCTGCTCTGCTGCAGCAATTCCTATTCAGCTATCACCTCCAGAAAATTACAGGCAATTAATTCCACCAAATGCTCCCCTCTCCTGCAGCTCTGCTTAGGAAACACTCAGCCATGTCAAGCTCTTTTGGGTACTTTTTCACTGCTCACAGCCAGGCCCTGTGGCTCTCAGACCAACTGGGTCTTCTGCCCACCTCCAGTGATGCCTGAAAGGATTTTCCTTAATCAAAACCAAATGCCTAGCCTTTCCTCTTCTAGAGAGAACAAATATAAATGGATTGCTAAGCCTAAAAGTCTATCACTGATATCCCACTAGGATGGGAACATTTATCTTCTCCTGAGATCACAGCTCACCTGTAAACAAGGAACACTTCTGAGCAAGCTAACAAACCTTCAATTAATACCCAGGAATTGTCTAAGGGAGCAGACTGAGTTATTCTTACAGTGAAAGGGGAAGATAGAAGTGTAAATGATA
Source organism: Anthoscopus minutus (assembly GCA_013399455.1). NCBI lineage: Eukaryota > Metazoa > Chordata > Aves > Passeriformes > Paridae > Anthoscopus > Anthoscopus minutus. Next base: position 629,654 of record VWYI01040398.1, read on the forward strand.
TTTAACCCCCATGCAGCCCACTGAGCAAAAATCAACTCTGGTTATGCTAAGGAACAGCAAAGTTGGGGGAAGAATAGCCTAGCAATTGAAAATAGGCCTCATGCTCCCAAATTAATGTAGGAACAAGGCATGGGCTCATGTCCTCTGTGGATCTGGATGTATCTGTGACTCTGACCTGGCATGCAAAGCTCTGACATCCTCCACCTTCCACTTCAGGCACAATAAATTAGTCACAGTCATGCACCAAACACTGAGGAAATGGTTAAGAGGTCTCCACACCCTATTTTCCCTGCCTTTTTCCTGACTGTTTGGAGCCTCCAAGTCCCTCTTAGTTGTTCAAACTAATTGCAATAAGATGTCTTGTCATCCCAGAGAAACCTGTGTGTTAATCATCTGCAGGATTCCTGCTCCACGTTCCAGAGGGAGTCCCATGGCAGCACAGGCTCTGCAGCACTTCCAGGGATGAAGTGAGCCCTCACTCATCAGAGACAGCACCACTGGTCCATAGGCTTTGAGGGTTATGGATGTTGGGATGGACAGACAGCTCCTTTAAGCCTAGCAAAGGCCTAGCCAAGTGTTGAAAATAATTTGCTTTAAGCTAGCAGCAAGCCCTAGGGATCAATCCATCATCTCAATTCCATAAAGTTTTGCCAGTCTTAGCATTCCCACTCCTTGCATGGGAATCTCTGCTCATTACTAACTGATATCATATATATCTAGATCTATGTTCTGATATTGTTAACACTGAGATTCCTCACAAATCTACCAAGCTACTCACACTCTGGTCAAGTCAGATGCTCCTTTGGGGCGGCACCAGAGGCTGTACCAGGGAGACACTGCACAAATACATTTTATTCCGAGGAATAAAGTGTACATGGAAATTGGAGAGCAGGCCAAGGCAGCAAGGCTGGCAGCACTGAGCTCCTCTGAAGTTTCACAGCTTGCAAAGAAAGGTTTTCAAGGGTCCCAGGTAATTCAAAGTGCTGTGATTTTTTAATTGCTGCAGAAAGAGCTCAGAGCAGACATACAACTTCAGATCCCTGCTTTGTTCCTGTCCCCAGGTATCATCAGCACTGCCTGAAAGATCTGTGAACTGGAAGAGCAATGCACACACTGGAATGGAAATAAGGATACAATCATCTCGCCTGGCTCCAGAAGCTATTACTTACCCCCAGTGACTTCTGAACCAGTGCAGGGCTTAACAAAGCAGGGCAGAAGCACTTGATTCTTATGGACACATGTTTACCCTGCAGATGTATGGGATGGCTCCAAATGGTGTAGTAGGAAGGATGTGGGATAATTGACAATAACAAAGTCAAGTGTGTGCTGTTCTTCTCATATCTGCTCATTGGCCTCAAATCCTGCTCTCCTCCATGCTCAAGAGCCCTGCCTTACCCTCAGGGATGTGGAGTGTCTCAAACTCGGTGGCATAGTGGGAATCTCAAGAACAGGAACAAGAGCCTTCCTGCAATGGAAAGCACTCCTTGGGCAAGGAGAGATGCTCACACTGGTACCCTGGGAAATGCTTGTGTTAAATTGGACCAACTCTGCGTGAGTCCAAGCAGCTTCACTCCCACGTGAGTCACTCCCACCTGTTCCAGGTTTCCACGTGGGTCACTCCCACCTGTTCCAGGTTTGGGTTTTCCCTGCATCTCTGCCCCAGAGCTCCCAGGAATCTGCTGTCCTCCCCTGCACATGTCACTCCTGCTTGGACTGACTCCACTGCTGCCCAGAATTCCTGATTCACCACTGGCTGTGCCTGCCCCTGCCCCCACAGCATTCACGCCCCCCAGCCTGCCTCCCTGTGCGGGAGTCATCCAGAGGTTCTCCTGCCTGGCTCAGACACACATCCTGGGGACATGATTCCACCCCACTGTCACTTGCTGTGAACAAAAAGACTCTCACTGCCTCTGACAGTTTCCTTTCAGGTCCAGGACAGCTACTTCCCCATTTCACTGGTGTCAGTCTGGTTCAGCTTTTATGCTGAATTCAAACCAGAAGTACACTCTGCCCAAACAGTTAAATCCCAACCATATTCATCTTTGCCTTGACTGATAAGGCTTCATATCATTCTAAACCATAAGAAGCTGCTCCAGAGATGGATCTATTCCATACAGGCTTTTCTTTTAATTTACCCAGGTGCCCTTTGATCTGTTGGATCTCTGTATTTAATTATGGGAGCTGAACGAGGTTCATATCCTATCTCCTGGTGCACTTTGCTCAGGCCTGGCTTTTCTTCTTGTGTTTGGGGAAGGAGAGTGCAATTCTTGGAAGCACAGCTCTTTAATTTTAATAAACTACAAGTGCAAGAGTAAGCTCACCTTCAACTGCTCCTCATTGTGGATGCATGAATAAACAACTGGCAGGGGAGGGAGAACATTGCAAAAAGGTGCTTCTGGATGGCTATGCTCAGCAGCCACAAAGGGCCTCAGTGATTTCCTGGGGCACAAAGGCCTTGGTGGTACTGCTCTGCCACTTCCAATCAGCATAAATGAAGTACTTGACAATTCTCCTAGACTGCTGAAAAATAGTAATAACCAAAAGTTTAAAACCAAAAGAGAAGTTTATGTCACACCCCAAACTTGCAGTCCAGAGCATGGAAGGAGAACTGTCACTTAGAAGTGAGTAGAACAGGGAAAAAAGTGGGATGCAATGGAAATTAAGCTGGGAAAAATTCCTCTTCTTGCATTTGTGCCTCTATGTCTTGTCTGACTGAGAGTTTGACCTCTCCTATCTGTAACCCAGAACATTGTGGGGTGCACTGACAGCAATGTGATCATGACAGACTTAAATTATCGCACAGGCAGGTCAGGACTTGGATCACAGATCTTCAGTGAAATAGAAACAGCCCTTGGGAGCTCAGGCAGCTCCATGCAAGCTTTGTACCACCAGAACACAGGACTGAGAATCCTTGGCCAAAGAGGTTGGATCCCGAGCTGGAGAGCTTCTCATTTCAGCACAGCAGCTGCACTGTGGAGTTCACCTCTGGGCAGGATCTTCCTGATCCTTGTGGGCAGTAGCAGGCACTGGAACAAGGCAGCCAGACACTGCCATCAGTGCAGCAGCCAGCACTCTGTTCCTTGGCTAATTAGCTGAGCTAGTACCCCTCTCAGATGACTTATTTTTAGTCCTTGCCTGCAGGGAACTGAGCCTTTAAGAGGCTCTGGAATGGGTCAGCTGGAACAGGCTGTTACATTATGCATGTAGCAGCTGTGCTTGGCAATATCCACGGGCTGGCACTGAGGCACCTGCAGGACCACCTTCACCTGTGCCTCTCACCTGGTGCTCCAAGCCACCACTGAACAGCACGCTCCTTGTGCCATCCTAACTCACCACAGGGGTATACAGTGTTCCCTAATGGATAAAACCAAAACTTGTGTCTAAGATTAAGCTTCTGCATTAGTTGTGCCTGGTATGGCTCATTAAAAATGGATCCTCCTTTCAAGCTCTGACACATACATAAAGAAATATATTGCTCCTTATACACTGAGTCCTGAAATAAAATATCCATTACCTGCATGTCCCTGTTTCAGCACAGGGACCACAGAATGTGGTTACAACAGCAGATTTGACTGTCCTGCCACAGATTGTCCCTGCTGCTGGGACAATCTTTATGCTTATAAAGCCCTTGGGAAGGTGGAGGAAGTGAGGTCAGTGAGTGGCTGAGTGTCCTGTGGACACTGAGTCCCAGGCCATGGGAACAAGCCTTTGTCCCAGAACAATCCAACCTGGAGTGCTGCTCCTTTGAAGGTCACCCAGAACAGGAGAGCAGCAGCACTGGAGAGCAGCCAACCTCTGCAAGCAGAAAACAGTCACAGGTACTAAGGAGAGTCTTGCTATGCAATAATGAGCTCACAAACTTGTTCCTCCAGAGCCAACAAGCAGAGCTGCGAGGTCAGTCACAGCAGAGCCCTGTGCCACAACCCTAAAGGCAGAGGGCTTCTCACTCCAGAAATTCTCCATCCCAGACATTTCTTGAAAGGCCAGCTGCTTTGTTACTATTACTACTACTATTATTATGTTAATATAGTAATACTATTACTACTACTAATATTACTATAATAATAGTTCTGCCTCATTAAGCAAATGAGGGCTGCTACTCTCTTTCTGAACACACTGTCTCACATGGAGAAGACAATGCACTGGTTTATTGGTACCTGCTGCTTCTAATCCAGGTGTTTGCTACAGGTTAAGTGTATGAGGGAAAATATGCACCCCAATATTTTAGCAAACTATCTGCATGATGGTCTGTGAAAACCGTGGTGAAGCAAGGCACAGGTGAAGTGAATTGGGAGTCCCAGTGTCAAGGACTGCAGAATGTAATGCTCATTTACCTGTGGTGGGTCCACGCCTTGTTTCGAGGAGACAGACTTCTTACAACGTGTTTCTTAATATCTGGGAGTAGTGCATGAACCAGCATTATTGAAAGAAAAACAAAAAAGACAGTGTCTTACGTGCTGTAATAGGATTAAACTGCTTTTCAAGCTCAATTAGCTGACTCACAATTTTAACCTGCTACCAAGACAGCAGCAAAGCAATTCGTGGGATAGACGGCAAACACCTCCTCAAAAGGATGAATTCTACACCATGTAAAGTTGCAGGCATGTATGAGCGAGCTGTACACAAACCAAACAGTTTTGGCTTCACCAAAAGATTTGTTTTGTACCTGTGATTTGATCACAGAAAAGACATCATTTACCCAGCATGGTTCTTACATTAATCCTGAGCAGCCTGAGGCTCCTCTTCGGAGCAACTCCCTAAACAACAGGTCTGGGTGAACAAGCACAGATTAAATCCCCTGAGTACACGCCCAACATTCATTCTCACCGAATTCTTTACCAAATCCCTCCAGCTGTAACTGCTGCCTGTCACCACTGGTGCTGCAGGCTCGGGGACCAATTAGTGACACAAGCTCCTGTCACCTAGGAGATGGGGAGGCAGAGCCGTAGCGTTCCCATCTTCAGACACTCCCTGAGACTGGATGTGGGCCCTGCATGGCATTTGAGCACACCAGCAGCCTCCCAGGACAGCTAATTAACTATTATGGCTGCCCATAATATTGCCACAGTTATCGTGGTGCCTTCGGTGCATGAGAAGCTTTAAGGATTCCTACAAAGGAGGAATGCAGCATCCTTACAGAGGAAGTGCTGATGCTTCTAAAAATTGCCTGGCTCACTGTCACCCTGTGGCTGGGAGCTGAGAGGCAGGGATCAGAGATCTCCCCTGTCCCACCTGAATGCCTAAACCTCATCATTCTGTCCCAGCAAATTCCTTCCTCTATTTCTGATAAGAAGAACTAATGCTTGAAATCCCTCTGCCTAGAGACACAGGTCGTGGTGACACTGCCAGGATGTGCTGCCTTTGCAATGCTTATATGAAAGGTTACTATAAAATCATGTAAATCCACAGTGTATTGACCCATTTCAGTGACAGAAGCACCAATTGCTCCATGAGAATGGTTCACAGCTCAGCAAAGCATCCCAAGTATGCAAGAAGCATTAGACTGTCATTCACTGTTAATTATTTAAACACAGTTATTTTTCTCTAATTTTACATAGCTGGGACTACTCTCATTCTTAGGTTTAAAAATGAACAAGTCCATAAGTTTCCAATAAAACAGTGTGGGAGAAGGTTCCTTTTTGAATTGATTTGGATACTCAGAAGAAGACTAAATAAACAGAATAAACACTGCTCCTATTGCCCACATTCTACCTTGGCATTTGATTAATCTTTAATTGACATTTGCAGTGAATAAATGATTTAGTGTTTTCTCCGTATTGTTCTCCCACAAGAATAATTCTGGAGCAGCTGAGCCCAGTGTCTGTGCTGCACATCCCATCTTCAGAGACATTCCATTGTCCAGAGCTGTTTCCAGGCAGTCTGGTCCAGGGAGGAAGGAGCAGGGAGAGAGATGGGGAGATCAGTGCCAAACCTGTGTGCAATGCTCACCTTCCCCACACACCTCCTTAACAGCTTCTTGGCATCTACAAATTCAGATTAGGACTTTTTAATGATCCCACTGCTCTCACATCTCCTCTCAAGTACTGGCAAACAGGTTTCACACTGAAAAATGTTCTTTTTGAGGAGAGCTGGAGGGAGATTGGAGGCAGAGAGAAGACTACAGGCACAATTGCATTGACCTGTGCTACAAAGGGGTTCTAGACTGCCTGTACAGCTCCCAGTAAATCTCTGCTTAGTTACTGTTAAATTTAATAAAATCTTGGTCAGGACAGTGATCAGGACACCAGCACTTACTCTACAGGATGATTTCCTAGAGCAAATTTCAAACCTTTTGGACACTGTGTTTGGTGTTTACTTCACATCAGGTACTCCTCACTTTCAGCCCTGGTCTGACCACAGCATTTCACAGACACTCTGTGGTTGCACAAACCACTTCCCCTGCCATGTGCAGTGACAGCAGTTGTATTCACAGAGGAGTTCTAGCAGGAACTTCCACGGCTCACAGCTTAATCCCTGCTGATCTGTGCCAAAGAAACGCAACGGCAGGGCCGGGGCCTTTTCCAAAGAGTGCACTTTTGTCCTGCCCCCATCCCTTACTGCAGAGGGGAAATGTGTGTTCAACTGGGGCTCCACTCCTTTTGTTAGGCTGCAGCCACTGACGCTGCAGTTTCATTTACTTGGGGCTCGCTGAAAGCCACGGCCCTCGGAGACAATTGGAGCACAAAGTGCCGCCACCCGGCCGGATCCAACTGCTGCCAGCAGCATTTTCATTCACTCCAGCCCCACCCTAGAACTAAAGATTGAAGGGAAAACACTTCCTAGTACCTTACAAGTTATCTCGATTTTCAAGTGTGCTCTGTTCCCTGCAGCAGCTGCCGCTTCACTGAAGGCGCTGAGCAGCAGCCGCCAGGATGCACACGGATAATGGCACATGCCACGGGAATGTGAGGCTACCCCTGCTCCAGTTGCCATGGAAAATGACAGCACAGTGTGATGCTCCAGTGGGGCCATCTCAGGCTGCTTCACTGCCCTTCACGAGCAGCCTTGAGAGAGGAGAGGTAAAATTCCTCCCTGGGATACAAGGAACAGCCCCCACACCTTGCAGTTGTAGCATCAGCACTGCACTTTGGTGACTCAAAGCCAGGGCAGGCCACCTTCCCAGGCTGGGACTGGCTCTGGAAGCTGGTGATAAGCTATAATATGCCATCTTGCAGCTATTTTGGCTAAATTCCTGCATTATGGAATGATGGAATTTATGAACTTGCCACTGGACTGGAAGCAGGCGTGTCCTCGTGACTCAGTCAGCTGAGAGCAAGACAATATTTTAGGCTGTGCATTGCAATTACAGCTGCTGATTAATTGTGAGGGGTTCCAAAAATCCACCTGCTCACCCAGATAGATTTAAATCTCACAAGTTCTGTTACATCAGTGCTATGGATACAATGATAAGGCTAATCACTCGCTGCCTTCATTCCACAGCAGAAATGCAGCAGCCTTGAATAATGAACCACCTTCAGCTTGTCTAAACTGAGGTTTCCTGCACACTGTGGAATCTTCTCCCAGGTTTCTTTTCACACAATTCTGCAAGCCCAGGTGTGCAAGCAGATTGGTTACTCACATCACACAGTGACAGACACACAACCCAGACATGCTGAGCAGCATAGATCATTCCCAAAGGAATTCCTGGTGACTGAGCTCTGGAAAAAACACACGTGTCTGTCCAGCTGATCTCTACCCACCATCCTGAATCATCTCTCCAAGGAGAGAAAAAGAAATAAATTGATGTTCCCTGAGTTTCCTCTCATATTTATATTCAAACAACATGGACACTCCATTGACAAGAGCTGCCTAGGAAGTATGAATGTGTTACAGAGCAAACAATGCAGCCAGGAGCTGCCAGAAGCCTCAGCCACAGCTCTTGCCATTTTACCATCAGCTGAAGAAGCACTGAGCTGAGTTCAGTGCCAGATCCTTCCCTGTGAGGGTGGTGAGGTTCCCCAAAAAAGCTGTGGCTGCCCCATCCCTGGGAGTGTGCAAGGCCAGGTTGGACGGTGTTTGGAGCACCATGGGATAGGGAAAGGTGCCCATAGCAAGGGGTTGGTCCCTTTCAACCCAAACCATTCTGTGAATCTGCTGTTTCCCATCACCTAAACCAGGACAGGTGCAAGGATGCTTCCAGGGCAGGATTATGGAGTTTGCTCCAAGGAAACACCCTCTCAGAGCTGAAACCTGAGGCACAGCCTGGTCCGAGCAGCTGCTCTGCTCTGATCCACATCAGCAGCCAAGGAGGGCAGCTGGGTCTGCCTGGTTGGCACCTCCCCACCGTGCCTGCTTGGGTGCAGGCTGGGCTGGTGACCTGTGACAACGTAACCAGTGCTTTCATCCTCCTGTGGCTGCCTCACAGGACTTTTTAGCTGGCAGATGAATGAGCCAGACACGCTGGGCAGCACAGCTCTGAGGAAATTCCTCATGCCCGAGCACCTAACAATGCATCCAAATGTCACAGAAAGTCAGAGAACACTCTGAAAACTCAACTGCACATACTGGGAACTTCTGAATTTAGTAGCCACTATCAAAAGTCCTAAAATGTTGGCATGTTTCAAAGACTTTTACCACGTGAATTTTAGTCTTGGGTTCACAAAATCTCTGATTAGAAATGAGAGATCTAAAACAAGACCCATCTCTTCTGTATCACACTTATTTCCTAAAACTCTTCAGGATACAGAAATGTATTTTGTAACAAGTTCTTGTTAAATGGCACCGGTTTCTCAGTAGGTACAGTAACTAATGAATTGATTTTACTGATGCTCAATGAAAATGAAAAGATCTGACAGAGAGGAGTCCTCAAACAGCTCCAAGTATGGGGAATCCTGGTGTGGTGGTGAAGGAGCTGCAGGCACTCGTGAGACTGAAAAGGCACCAGATGTGATGGCAACACCCTCTCCATCATGTGAACTTGATTGGTCTCCCATAGATTTTAATTTTGGCGTTTTGCTCTTTTGAGGCATCTTGCCTAAAACTAGACTTTGCAAAACTTCACAGAAAATTAACGCAGTTTTGGGATCTGTGTGTGTTACATAAATATCTGATTAAATATAACGCTCAGCTGCTGCCATGTCATGTTAAAAAACTTACCCAGAGAAAGTGTGCAAGAAGAAATGAAAAGTTATCACAGCATGTTGTATAGGGGGGTGTTTTTGAGTTAAAAAACAATGCAGGAGAAAATCTGTTGGGAAGACCAGTGAATAGTACAGGGAAATATACTGGAGATACATTAATAAAACTTGTCCTTCAGCCTCTTGAAGAATTGTTTTCTCTTAGCCTTGGGGGAAAACCCTGACTAAATTTACTGTTCTCTTGCTTAATGCACCCCAACATGAGAAAAAAACCATAGACTTAAATTTTAGGCAAAAGCATTCTCTTCTCCCCCAAAAAGTCTTGCACCAAGGGCTTGTCTTCATTAGCTGTGGAGAGCAGTGACATATTATTTTTGCATTCCTGTGGACTGCAGCAAATTGTCCCTCTTGGCTGTCATTGTTTCCTACGGAAGCAACAATGGCTCCCATTTATCACGAGCTGACACCAGCCAGCATACGGAATTACTGTTCACACTGCAGCACCCAAAGGGACCCGGTAAATAAAACCCCCAGAACACCTGGCAACCAGCAAAAACATGAAAGGAAAAGTACAACTGGTTCAGAAAATGAAGCACCTTTTCATGAATCACAGTGGCTTCCACTTCTAAGCAGCAGCTCTGAAAATGTTGACGAACTTAAAAATCATCTCATGGGGTGCAGGGAAGGAATCAAGGGGCTGATGGCACCAGGGAGGTGAAATGAAATTTCACGATTAGAGAAGGTTCTGATAAACACAGAGTTTTGTGGAGACATCAAAGCATGGTGCAGCTGCTGGTACGTCAAAGGAGGATTGTGCTGCCTCCAACAACTCCCTGGTGTCAGCTCGTGGTTGGCGTCACCGACACATTGGAAGAAGCAAAGAGAGCGACTCCACTTGCTGCTGGCAGGATCAGTGTCTCCATGTTTTCCTGTGCAGGAGGCAAAACCTCCCTCCTGTACTGATGGAAGGTGTTTCACTGCAGGACGTGAAGGGCTCCTCCCCAGCAGGGCAGCCAACATCCACCTCAGCTGTCTGAGAAATGCCTGAACTTTTGTGTCCTCCCGCAGGAATGCTGGGGTATGCCTTGGCTATTTCTCTGACGTCTGGTTTTGATAAGTGATTTTCAGAGCCTAGTGTCTCCTAGGAATTCTGCAGGAACAAAGTGGGTGAGGTCATTCAGCTTTTCACTGACTTCCCTTTCTCTGTTTTTGGCTGCTCTGGTGAACATGACCCTCCAGCGCTCGGGAATATTTCTGCCCCCTTAGGAGCTATCGACCACTCGTTGGTTTTATCTGTGCACACACAAAAGTTCCATGTCGCTGGCAGGGGAAACAAGGTTGACATTAAGCAGGGGAACATAAGCAGCTCAGAGATGCAGCTGTGAGCTGAGTTCATTTATGAGCTCAAGTGCTGGCAGAGCCCGTGCTTGTTTCTCGGCCGCTCCGCTGGCCCCTGGCCTGGCTCCGAGTAGCTGAAGGCCATGGAATAATGGCTGGTTTGTCAGCCCCTTTTATTCATGGCAGGAATACTCAGAAGGAAGCAACAAGTAAAAGAAAATGCACCTTATTTTCTCTGCTTTGCCAGCACTCTGCCTCGGCGAGTGTGTGACTCGCATACGGCTCTCCTCGGTGAGACTCTTCATATCAGATTTCATTTCTTGCTCCATGGGTTGCCATGGAGACGATGCTGAACCGCTGCTTTTGTAGGCCAGGAGATTTATGTCTGCATCCCCAACCATTCTGCTCATCAGAGCCACACAGGATTCTCTTCAGTATTATGATTTTTTACATAAACAGAAGGGGAAACAAGCAGGCCCTGCATTTCTCAAAATATTTTTCACTGTCAAATCCTGTATTTTGGATTTCTTGAAGCCTCTCAAGAAATCCATTTATGCTAGGTTACTGATTTATAAGGAATATATAATCACATGTACAAGCTCCCAGGCCTGGCAAGAGTTAAGTGCCCGTATCAAAAAGGACCCTTCTGCATTAGCCTTGTTCTTATCTTACTCATTCCAGCTTTTTTGCAGGCAGAGACAGTGGGATTCAGTGAAGTCACAGCATAAACACCCTCTTTAGAAATCCAAATCATGTGATTTATGATTAGATTATTGTTTATCAAGCCCACAGGAAGCCTGGGTGCTACAGCACATATAAATACTAAGGAGAGCATGTCCCAGCAGCACAAAAGAGCACGTCATTAATATTAATTGTTAGCCAATCTAAAGCATCTAACAACAAATCTTCCTGGTGCCCAGACAGTCGGAAGCTCTGGGATAAACATTCTCCTGCACCTTCCTGGATGCCATGAATCACACCGGACACACATTGTCCCACCTTCCCTCGGATGGCTTCACCCTGGCCTTGCACCAGCGGCTAAGGGAGCTCTGTTCCTGGAACAGCTCCAGGAGACCTTCAGATGCTCTGGGAATCACAAGCAGAACTGAAAAATATATTGTTATAATCTCGTCAGGGAGCACTTGTGGGACACGGCCAAGGAAGCCCACGGGGCACAAACACAAGCAGCAGCTGCTCGAGAGCCTTTGCCAGACAGAGAGACCACAACGCTCCCCACAAGGGAAACTGGGTGCCAGGAGTGGGATTCTGGGTTGGGCTCACACATGTCACAGCAACACAAGGGTTTGCTGAGGGACTCTGAGGTGGCTTCAGGGCAGTGTTTTGGCTGGGTTCTGGATGAAAACCATGTCAGAGGGATCACTTTTACAGTGCAGAGTAGAAAGGTCAGTCAGATCACACAGCATGTGCCTGAATATTCTGTATCCTTCTTGTTGTTTCCCCGTAGATTTTTTATCTCTTCATATTTCCCATCCCCCTGGCAGGGCAGCTCAGAACAAGGGTTCAACACCAGTTGCCACTACACCTTTACCAGCAGCCTTCCAGGCAATTTTCCATCCATTAGCACAGCAGTATTAACCTCTAAACGAGCACAAATCATTTTCCCTGTTAATACTTAATGAAACACAGACTGACCCATTACACTGAACCATGACGCATCCAGGCACAAGGGGAAGAACACGAGCGCCAAGCACAACTTAAATCATCTGTATCAAATCCTCAAAAATGGCCAGAAATTCTGAATTTTCAGCTTGAGGCATGGCATCAGCCCAGGTCCAGTGGTGGACAAGTGCTCCCAGCTGTCTGGAAGCAGGGCTGGTTAACGTGTTTCAAGTGGGTCAGGCCGTCTCACTGATCACCGGGCAAATGTAGGCCACTGCACTTCCATTTGCACAGCAGCAACTCAGCAGAGTTGTCAGAGTCACTAGGACACAAACCCCTCACATAAATCCTGAATGTGGAAGCAGAATGAAATAGAGTAAATCTGTAGTTGGCATCCCTGTGATACAAGCAGCAGCCCTTGAACAGATGCTGATTTACTGCTACAACGTTGCTGGACCAAGGCTTGCATCCACTACAGGATCCAGTCCTTTTGAAAAATATATGATATCCTATTAATATGTTGAGAGGCATCTATTATTAACCAAGTAATTAGATAATTATTAACCTCAAAAGAGCACATTTTCTCAAAAAAAAAATAATTTCCAAACTGGCCTAAATCAAGCTCTCTGCTGCTACAGCCAGACTGCTCCCTGTAACTGAACCTGCTAATTTAAGGACATTTATTTTGGGACCAGGCACCATCACACAGAAATAGTGGTCCATGGGCCCCAAATAGCAGCAAAGGCCAGATCAGGTGCAGGAGTGTGAGGGTGATAACTGGAGTCCTTTGTCAGGGGAACAGCCAGGGAAATGGGCTACACCACAGACAGGATCGGGATCCGAGGCCAGCGGCTCCTCAAGGTCACCGTGGCTGCCAGGCAGAGAGGCTGGGAGGGAAGGAGCCTGCAGAGCACAAAGGGAGATGGATCTCCCACTCTTCCCAAACTGGCTGGCTCAATGAGGCCGTAATTAACGCAGAGCAGCTCGTTAGATTAGCGTCCATCTAGTATTGACACATATAGCCAAGGCTGCTAATATGCTGGAAGTAGTAATTAGGGCTAACGTGGCTCTGAAGATAGGGCAGACCTACATTCCAAAAGGGTGGGATGGAGCAATTTTGTAGGAGAAGGCAGCAGTTTTAGGTCAACCACTCCAGAAAAACCTAGGCTTATCCCTGACTGACTTCCACCAGTTGCAGGAGGGGAATGGCAATCCCTGCAGCTCAGGAATGCAAACACACCTCTGGAGTTCCTACAAAAGTGCACACACATGGATTTGTAGCTGTTCAGGAAGCCCTACAAGCTTGAGGCATCCCTGGAGCTACAACTTTCCCAGCAGGAATGAAGTATGTTTAAAATGAGCACTTTTCTTTTATATAGAGAATTGTTTGGTTTGGTTTGGTAGAACTATAAATTGCCTGATTCCTGATGTTTAATAACCAAATCTATACATGTAATTGTAGAAGACCTTAAAAGTGAAAAATAAAACCAGATGGAAATTCTAGCTCCCAATTTTCATGCTGGAATCCAGGGGTACACCTTTATACATATTCACAACCATGGCAGTAGCTGCATGAACAATACTGTTATCATTTCCAGACTCTGACATTTTTCAGGCACCAAGAGCATTATTTAGAGACAAGGTAGAATCCACATTGTTCAAAACTACATGTGAATAATGCCACTGTTGACATTCTGAGTGTGCATGTAGCTCCCATAAAAGCACTGAGCAGTTTTCCCTCAATATCCAAACATCTGCTAAGAAGATCAAAACTCTTTTCTTAATATAGTACTTAAAAAGTTGAATACATTATGTATCCTCATACATTTCAGTCTTGCAAACGAATCTTCTATTAAAAGACCTAAGTTCATTCCTCTGAGTGGAATTTTAGGCATCAAAAATCTCTTCATGTCATGGAATATATATTATGTAAATATTCCAGTAGAGGGTCTTAATATTTCCAATAAATAAAAAAAAAACCCTATGCACATGACTGAAAAGAAAAAACAAATTTGTGCCTCTGCTTTTTCTCACAGCACTGCAAGCCCCCCTGGGAAGAGATGTGCATCCTTGGCTTTCAGCATTCCAACATCTCCCTCCGTATCTGTCCAAGCCTTGCACAGAGAAGATCATCCCATGGTCAATACACAAACCCAAGATGCTCAAACAACATCACTGCAAACATTTCCAGAGCTTAAACACCAATGCAGCCAATTCTCTAAACCAACTGTGCGTGTGGCAGAGTGATTTGATGTGTTCTTTATTCCCAGCTGGAGGAAGGAGCATTGCTGCAGTGATTTGAGTGGTTCTGCCCACTGTGTCTCGCAGTTGCAAAGGGTTTTGGCTGCAGAATTAAAAGCCTGATGATCGCTCACCATTTGGTGGGGGGGGAAAAGTAATTTTTTAGAATTTCAGACTGATTTTATCCAAAGGAACTGGCCTGGATATGACACAGAATGAAGTCTCTGATGACTTGCCTGTGTTTTTCAAATGGGGTCACACACATACAACATCTACTGCAGGTTTTGTTGGCAGTACACACACTTCAGGAAGGATGTGGTGATCCCTCACTGGCTGCATCACCATCAGGCAGCTTAGCTCCAGTGATGGTGATTCAGGGAGTTGTGGATAGCTCAGGAACTCACAGAATATTTTAAATTGGTGGCTTTCTCACTATGTTAAAAATACCCTCTTCCAGCAGCCTTTAACTTGCCCTCTCCTTGCTTGATGCAGGGCCTTGGCATGAAGGAATCTTACTGATGAAGTTTGAAAATTCTATTAACTTATTTGTGCAGCAACATGCAACCAGTTTGACACTTTACCAAAAAGAAACCAAACCACCCCAAAATCCCACCATGATGGGTTTGGTAGGTGCAGGGCATTTCTAAAATCTCCAGCTGAGCAACAAAAGCTAGATTTAGCTAACAAAACTAGATGTAGCTGTCAAAATACCTGCTAGAAACTGGATTATTAAGAGGGGGAATCCTTCTGAGCCTCAAAAGGCAGCAGCCCAAGCAGCCAAGTTAGCAACATGACCCAGCCCCAGCTATTGTTTTATTGGATTCCTCTGGGGGGAGAGGGGGCCGTGGAGCAGGAAGGAATTTTTATGCACATATGCATACAGAAAAGGCCTATTTTTTCATCTGTGTAAAGTCAAAACATACTGGAACCATAAATTACATCCTGGAGAAGTGTTCAGAGTTTGTATCCTTTTAAGGAATACAGCCTGAAGTTAGCACCCCTCTTCCAAGGTATAATCTTCCATCAGTGGGAGATGCTGCTGCCTGATCACAGCCAGACAACTGGCTCAGCACCAAGAACCCCAATGTGCCAACATATGGAAACAATTGCTTCCCTTCAGATTGGAAATGACATACCCTGGGTGTGTGCACAACATCCATCAATCACCTCAAATGGTTCAGTATTTGGACTTTAACTTATTATCCAGTGGAGATCCCCAGAGCCTGGTGTGAAGGTCAGCAAAGGTATTTACACAGAGCAGAAAGCAAAAGAGCTGCTGCCCCGGTCTGAGCCTCTCTGGGCAAGGCTCAGTTTCACACACCAGCACAGACTTTGCTCCAGCTTCATATAAAAGCAGTTAAATCTTGAAGTTAGACCTCTTCTTGCCTTTTATTTTCCCCTTTCCCTTGAAATAGAGCCACGCTTGCCATTTAAAGGTACCTGTGACACAAAAAGTTCACAAAAACCAAAAACCTTTGGAACAAAATCTCAGCTACTCTAAATAAGAACAATGTACAGAAGCCAAAAACCACCCCCAGGACTCCAGAAAACCCCCACACCTTGGCAGCCTCAGCAAGAGAAGTGAGGGGAGAGGTTTAAAGGTGAATACCTGTCCATAGGTTACATGCTTTGACACCAGTGACAACCTCTCTGTCTCAGTGAAGCTGTCATGAGCCTGCAACACAAGGGAAAAATGAACAGGATTTTTGTTGAATGATCTGAAGATCAGGAAGGCAGATTCCTCCTGAATCCTTTGTCCAAAGAGTTTTCTGGGCTCATACAGCAAAGGATGGTGAAGGGAAACTGGCAACTTCCTAAAGAACTCCTGGGACAAATGAAAAGGCAGGAGGGGTAAACAACAGTGATGGTGGCACTTTTGGAGCCACTCCTAAGGCATCCCAGGAAACTGAAACTGATGGCTCAGTAGAGGTGAGAATATTTTTTCCACTGCTTTCACCAGAGCCGGGGGTTCACAGCAATGTTGGAATTCTATGGGTGATGCAACTGCTTATTTCAGGCTAATGTAACCTCTGGAATCATCTCTTCTGTGGATGATAGGAAAAGCAAGGTTTTCACATGGAGGACAGAGGCAGAAGCACACCTGGCTGTACTGCACAGGAGATAAACCATCACCTGGCCTCTTTGGCAGGAGTGGGGCTGTTGTGATGGTTAAGGTCCTGTCTGGGCCACCATGACAAAGAGACTGAACCCCCACATCTGTTCCTGCAGCAACTCCAGGTTTTCTCCAAGCCTCCCCAAGGCAGATTTTCCAAAAAGCCCTCAAGATGCAGACAAGCACTGTGGAGGATTTACAAATACCTCTCTGCAGGCTGGATGCTTATCAGCACCTGTTGGTGTCTTTTGGGTCCTGTCTGAGGGAACATTACAGATGTCATCATTCAGATCCAGCCAAATTCTGCCTTCAGGCACAGAACATTTCCATGCAAGTGAAAGAGCAGTGAGCTCATACACAAGGATGGGACTGAGCCCCAAGCAGAGTAGGAAAAATGATTTGCAGTGTGACAAAACCAGGCCAAGTGCCTCAGATGGCAGGGCAGAGCTTTGGGGGGCTATTAAAGGAGTTCTTGTTTCCATGGACCGACTGATTCCTTGTCACAGGTAAGTTGGGGACCTCCTTCTCCCTGGCAGTGTAAATGGATCTGAGCATCAGGGAACTAACCATTATTATTTCCTCCTTCCTAATGTCTCCCTCACCATCATTTGTTGATGAGCAATTCCAAGCTGGATTCTGCAGATCACAGAGTTTTTTATCCTCACTTACTCACAGAAGCTGCTCAAATTTTAGGGGAAAAAATTGCAGCCATTTACAACAGAGGTTGCCAAATCAGGCGCTTTCTTGCTGAAAGTGGGATGTGATGATCTGCTGGGGTTTGGATGTTTCCAAACATAAAATAAAATTAGGTAGGACCTGATACACACTCCTAAAGTCAAGGGCCCTGCTGCAGACAAGGATTTAGGTAATAGCTGTGATCTGCTGCTAACGAGTAGTTAATTTGTGTTCCTTTCTTGTGTTTATCATTTGTAAACACACAATATTAACAACTAACACTCGAGGAACCCCTTCAGTTGTGGGTTTTGTGTGACTCATCACAGTTTATGTTCACTAAACAGCTAAGGAGAAACCAGCCTGCTTTTGCTGCAAGGAAAGCAGGGTGCCCAGATGAAAAGACCACAGCCTCTAATTCATTTCAGTTTGAAAAAAACAGAAGTGAGCAATTACATTTCCCAGCAGATACTGCTCTGGTACAGGAGAAAGATTTGTTGGTCTGCCCCTGGCTGGCAGACAGACAGTTGTTGGGTGTGTACCACACAAAGAATACTTTCATTTTTTGGCACAGTGCAGCATTGCTTAAATACCAAAGACCATGGCTAATTAAGTGGAGTGATGGAACAGAATGATTTGATGATAAGATTTAATTGGTATGAAGGTTCCCATAGAGGAGTTACTGTGTCTGTCTGGGAGGACCAGACACTCGGCTCAGGGGGGCATTGCTCAACTGGAGCTGAGGGGTAAAAGGCACAGGGATGCCCTGTGCTTGCTCCCAGTCTTGGCAGTCCAGCAGCAATTTAGGGAACACTGGACAAGTCTTTTGCTGTCACTGTGGTTGAGAATCACCAGGATCAATCACAGCCCCTTTTCCCCACAGTGACTGCTGGGGGATGGAGTCACAAGGGAGCTCCTAGGGAACCTGAGCAGGGATGGGACTGCTGCAGATGCTTCACAGGAGCACAGACCAGGAGCCAGCCATTAACTCCCTAAATGCTGGTGTTTTCAGCAGACCATTCTGATTTTTCAATTAAAAAAAGGGTGATTATCTTAACTTTCTAAACAGGAAATCAGCCTTAGATAAGCCACTCATTAGACTGATCCTTGCTCCACAGCTTGGCTGACATCACTGGATGTGATGGGGGAACAGGTTCCCTCAAGTATTCTCCATATGTACATGCATAGAAACTTTCCCCAGGTCTCCCATTTGGGGCTCCAGACTGGACTAAACTGGCTGGGCCGCAGTCTCCAGGGATACAAAGTTCCAGGAGGCCAAAAATCACTGATCCAAGCACAGGGCAATAACCATGGCCATATTAGGAGCAGTAAACTGGTATTGCCAAGGGGAAGGATTGGCCCTTCAGAGCATTCTCCTTCCTTGGACATGGACAGATGATCCAGCATTCTGTTACAGGCCACTTCCATCTGCCTTGACACAAGGCCAACACCAAACAGCCAGGAGAGCAGAGCCAAGATCTTTCCTTGAAGAACCCAAAAGATTTCCCGCAAGGAAACAAGAGACTTGTCACAAGGGAACAAGGATTTTGTGCTCAGCACATATTTAGGTCACCAAGTCAGGCAACAGCACCCATTGAAGAGTCACAGGCTTTAGGAGCCTCCAGCTAAAGGTAAATACAATCACCATACACCAAATGTCACTATTACCTTTGCAATGCTTTTTGCCACAGAAAGAAACAGAAAAATGAAAAGAATTCCCTGATTATAGCTCTCACCCTTCTCAGTATTTGCCAAAATCTGTCACAGTTCTAAATGTGGCCTTATATTTTCTACTACACAAGCTTGACTATTCAGATTAAAACATGGTTTCATAACTCCCATTTGGCTGTGAATTCACTGCAAGAGGGTCTGCACAATTAAAAACCTTGCAGCAGCTGGGCTGTAACACCTGACCCCTGAGCACCGGGTGACCCTGGATAGAGCATTCACCTAGGTGTTAAGATTGTCTCTGATTGTCACTCCTTTCTGCTAACACTTGGCAGAGATCCCCTGATGAGCCAAGAGCACTGATTTACAGAGATTTGTGCCTGTCTGTATCATGACATTCCTGTCCATGATCCTCTCCTTCACTAGCAGGGAAAAACATCCAACAACTGCTGTTCTCTTTCCCCTCCCACCCTGGAGGAAAGAAATCCAGCACATGATAGTTCTTGCTGCAACATAAATGATTTTCTTCTGATGCTGTTTCCTCCCTCTGCTGCCAGAGATCTGGAGAGCTCCAAGATCTGCCCAGTCAGCATCACCTTGGCTTCTGTGCCTTGCAGAATGAATCTGCTTCATCAATTACTCAAGAGAAAGAGCCCTGAGCAAGCAGCCATTCCCTTCCGCTAAACCAGGGCACACAAGAAACTGTCCTTCTGTTCAAGGAAACATCTCCCCTTCTTCCTCCTCTCCCATGACATTTTTATATCATAATTGTCAAAGGCTTTCCCCCCCATATCTCAGATGGCTTGCAAGTTGCCTAGTAGGGAGCCCCTCTCTCCCAAGTTGAAAATCTGTTTCTTTTAGCTCACAGGAACAGAGCAGCTCTGAGCATTAGAGGAGAATTATTTCAAATGTATCAGGCTTTAGCAGCCAGGAAAACACACTGGGTTGTTAGAGTATAATCTGCTGTGTTTCCAAGTGGTTTTTGGCATTAAACAGGTGATTCATAGGACAGGGGTTTTTTAGTTGAAGACAATGCAGTTCAGCCATAACTCTGGTCTCCAAGGCTGCTGCTGCCATGCTGCTCTCCTGGAACACCCTCTGGTGACAACAGCAGATCCTCAGCTGATCCTCCTGGCATAGTCAGCAAGGGTGTTGGCTCCCAAACCTGTTGCCTCAGAATAAGTACACATGGAGTGAAGAAATGCAGAATTGCAGCTGCTCTGCAGCAACTTCTCCTTGCAGAAACAGGCTGTGATAAAAGTCCCAGCAGAGCTGAGGGCGAGTGGCTGATCAGACAGTGCTCCCAGCCCCCTAAGGGACACCTGCTGTGCCAGCCAGGCAGCTCACCTGCTCCTGACATGCTTTTAGATGAGGCTTTCCTCTTCACCTTAGCTTGATTATATGGAGCACCCAAATGCCCTGCTTGCAGGGAATAAAAGGCCAGTCAGGCCATTATGCTGACAAAAAACCAGCAAGAGGGAGAGAGCCTGTCTGAGCAGCTGGTTAAAAATTGGTCTAGACTTGCTCTCATTAATTTGCTCTAGAGACGGCTGGGAAAAAGCACAGGAGACTGAATTTTACCTGCCCTGAGACAACCCTTGTGGCTCTGTGCTACCCATGCTGCTCAGCCAGGGGACACTGCAAACACTTGGGCTCCCATGGCCCAACTCAGTCAAACTCCCTCAAAACCAGTAACCCTACCTTCAAATAGTGAAGGAAGCATCTTCCAACCTCCCAGCCTCCAGATGTGGAGTTTTTAAATGGAAGTATTTCCTCATGTAGTAATTCCCAAAGGTTTGGTTTATCCATGCCAGAGGAAGGCTTGTTACTGACACAGGCTTTATACAGCAGGTGAACTCTCAGTTTTTATTGCTGTTTACTCAGGATGGGGGAGAGAGCCAGGAGGAAACATCTTGAGTGACATCAGCAGGGTAATTTTTAACAAGTGCTGCTATATGGAGACAAAAATCATCTTTGCACTGTATCAAGTACAGTTTGAAAAGTGTACCTTTTGTCCTTTTCTGAATATAGGCAAAACTGAACAGCACAACTGCTAAACTGTTGGCAGACAGCAACTGCTTAACAGTGTCCACAGAGCAATCGAGTCTGGTGACATCCTCTACACCTGCTGCTGACTGACCTCAGCTGGCAAACCAACTCAGGCTGGTGCCTGGATCAATTCTTTGGGGTTCTACAATTCACTGGAGTTTAATGAGGCACATGGCACCTTAAAACCCATCCAGTGCCACCCCCTGACATGGGCTGGGACACCTCCCCCTATCCCAGGCTATTCCAAGCCCTGTCCAACCTGGCCCTGGACACTTCCAGGGATCCAGGGGCAGCCACAGCTTCTGTGGGCACCTGTGCCAGGGCTTCACCACCCTCACAGGGATCATTTTTCCTTAATACCCAATCTAACCCTGCCCTCTGGCAGCTGAAGCCATTCCCTCTCATAACACTGACAGAGGAAGTGCAAACTGTTCATACCTAGTTTGTTTTGGTGTCTTTTGCTCCCCAACAGTATAACTGCTCATTTAGCAGCCTTAAACTGGTGCTAATTAATCCTGCACAATGTCACTGGCATTATGGTGCCACTGGTGAATATGAGCAGCATTTATTTGGGAGAGATATAAAGTCTCTGTTGGCAATTCTTGTGCCAGTATTAAACATTCCATCACTACTCAGGCTCAAAGACAAAAGAAGACAAGAAAGGAATGTTTACACCAATACATGAACTCTACTCATTGATAATGTTTAAATATATTTATACTGCTGTGTACTGGTTCAGAAGCCAGCATGCCCTAGATGATATTACTGATTGCTTTAAAACCAGAACAAGGCATAATCTGGGTTTAAGTTTCTGCAAATACTAAAAATTAAGTTTTGTCCTCATTCATATTAATTTTCTTCTGATTCATATGAGGGCAACGAAGGTCAGGTTATGCAGAAAGCTGTAGTGAAAATGATTCCTTGGTTCTCCTAAACTAAGAGTATGACTCACTCACATCCACCACTGGATCCTGAAGGCACAAAACAGATTCCTGGACTAGGCTACCTCTTTTGAGAGTGTGTTTGGTGTTTAATTCCTGATTTAGTTCCGTGATTTCTTTCCCTGATCAGACCACGGTGCCAGCTCTCTCAAGTGCTAATGACTTGTTCATTTCAGTGGTTTTGACTGCTCTTATCAGCTGCTTTGGACACTGATTAGCTGAGGACTCTACGCCTCATCACACCCTGGTTCCTGATTTGCTTGCCAGGACTAATCTTTAGCAACCTTTCCCAGAATCCGCAGTAGCCTCTGTGTGCATTCCCAGATCTCCGTAGTCTCCTCCTCCTTTTCCTGTGTCCAGCCCCACAGTGACACCTCTGATCACACCACTGACACCTTATAATGTGCACTTACCACGGGCTCCCCGTCCTCTCCTCTCTGCTGTCATTTGGATCCAAGTCTCCTTTGCAAGAGAAACCAATTAGAAGCAATTAAGTACTTAAGTTACAAAAGGAAATGGTTCTCAGTTACAAAACATGCACCAGCTACTCCACTCATTTCGAGACAAAGGTGAACTGAACTTTTATCACAGTGATAAACCCGAACTGATACTGTGATCTACAGTTAGTGTTTAAAATTGAAATGCCCTCCATCAGGGCCAAAGGCTGTTTTCTAATAATTTTCTCACAGTGTCGAGATTTCTCCCATTGCCTCCAACAAGAGGAGGAATCACATCTCTGAAAATTCCCACTCTGCTTTCATTCTACGTTCCAATTCCACTAACAAATAAATGCTTTTCATTAAGAGATTTTCTTAGACTTGACAAAGATGTTTTTCCTGTCTAGGAAATCAGGTACATTAACAAAATCTTTAGAGAGCTCAGGTTAACTGTTACTCTCCATTTGTTCAAGGGTTCTAAATGAAGTCATAATGAAATCTTGTCACTGGGCCAAATCTCATTAAATGAGACACTTCTAAGAACATTAGACACTGTCCAGCATTTTTAAGATAGGGACTGCTAGACCAACAACCTTTTTCCACTGGAATTCAGACAATTTTATATCAGAAATTTTACACTTCCAGTTGAGCCATAATCCTTTTTTTCCTGTGGAGGGTGAGCCCTTGGATCCCAAATGCTAAATTCTGCACACTTCTCAGGCTGCTAAACTTTATGTATTCCATCTTGCATACAGTTAATTGTTGTCCATTGCTCTGCATCCCCCCTAAAACTCTGGATGTGCACAGAAGAACAAACACTTCCTTAATGTTGGCCACAACTCTGAGAGCTCAGGAAAGGGAAGTGTTTCCCTGTATGGAGTTCCTGGATTTTTGATGCTTTCCAGGTTCCTTCCCTGGCCCCACACAGAAAGCCCATAAGAGCATCTCCAGAGGATCCAGGGTTTACCTGTGGACACCACTTGCCAGATTTGGAGATTTAACAGGCCTGAGTTTCCCCAAAAAGCCAAATCCCCTCTCAAATACCAGTATTAGAAGTAGGCATGACTTCACAAAGCCAAAACTGGGTTATTCTGCAAAATCTAGACTGCATTAAAGTCAATAACATCCATCTATTATGTGGCCCTGGGTATTTCCAACTACACTTAAAATAGCACAGCAAAAAACTGCAAAAAGAGGGATTCCTGTATTTTTCCTAACCAAGGTTACCAAAAGTAGTTTATTAGCGTGAAGTAATTAATGTTATTAACATTTATACTTCTGCCAGAAGAGGCAAGACCTGGGGTACTTAGAAAAACACATAAAAGGTCTTATGAAAACCTAATTTGTGGAAGAAATGAGGGAGGAAGGAGCTTAGCTTTTAATCTTGTAATGAGGGACTCACTAATGAAAAAAATTCCTTTAGAAGGCTTTCCCAGGAAATACCTCTCTTCATAAGATTAATTTGTATAACATCCCCATCTTTTGGATTTGGAAAGCTCTTTGAAACTCTGTTTATCCAGCATGTGAATGGCTAAGCTGAAACAAAAAAAAAATAAAAGGGAGCAAACAGAACAGAGAAAAAGAAGTACCAAAGAGGCAAGTTTGATAGAGGAAGTCCCTTCAAGAAAGGTATCTGTACCTAGGTTAGAGACATCCCCTGCATTCCTGGGCCTGAAACACCTGGAATTGCACAGAGCTGGAGTTCAGCTCTACATGGAGCCCTGGGCAGAGCCTTCCTCCTCAGCTGTGAGGAAACAGCTCCTGAAAGCAGCTGCTCCTGCAGGCAGAGAGGAGGAACAGGGATTGGTAGAGATAAATGGCCTGGATAGAGGCTCTTTCTCCCCCCCTTCAGCAGTTTGGGATGGAGCCTGGGATAATCCAGCCCCCGTTGTCTGAGCTCCCTATTCCCAGTTTCCAGATGGTCAGCTGCAATATTACTCCATAAGGAAGTCAGGGAAGTTTTACTTTCCTGCACCCTGCTCAGTGTCTCTATCACCAGACATACCTCAAGCAGCCTGTGGGCGCTCACAGACTTGGAAAAACAACACATCCAGAGTATTTTTTCTATAATTCCAGTTTATAGCAAAAACCTCTTCACTACTGTTCCAGCTCCAAGCAGAAAGGGGCTGCAAAGGAAGAACACAACCTCCAGGGTCATGTTTCTGCAGCCAGACCCAGCTTCCAGAGCCTGGGGAGACATTTCTCTGCGGCAGGAACCATGACACCCACCACATCCAGTTTATATTACCATTTTAGAGCCTCCTTCTCTTAGAACTGGACAGCTTTAGTCCCCACTTCTTTCAGAAACCTCATTCAGTCCTAAGAAATAACTTACCTGAAAAGGAGGAGGGTTTGGGTTTTACATTTACAGCCAGCATCTGAGGGAAATGACTCTTAATGCGCCACTGGAGCCACTTAACCTGATCATAGGTAGATTTAAGTTCTCTCAATGACAGACTTGTTCCCCCCATGCAGAATCCCAAGTGAAATATGTCTGTAAATATTAAGTGGGTGCACTGCAGAGACTGAGAAAGGCACAGAGAAAACTGCCTACTGTACCTATAGCAAGAGTTGAAAGAACTAGCTCAGTTTGGTACCTTGCAGAAGGATTTAGGCACCCTGGGTCTCTGAGGAGAGCAAAGAGGTGCCAAACTGGGCTTCCACTTGTTTGCCATAAGCCAATTGCCTCTGACAGGATTGTGGGATGCAGTCACAGAGGGATTTAGTAGGGGCTCCAGGGAAGGGGCTAGAGGTGGTGAGGGAGGGATAAACAAACACTGTTTACTGTAAAGCAGGATGAAGAATAAATAAGACTGGTATTCTGTAATTTTGTTTTCTTGGATTAAATTTACTTGACTCAGGGCTAAACTGATGGCTCAGTGATTGAACTTCCCTAAGCCTGCACATGCATGACTTCACTTTTTTAATATGAACATTTTCTTCATAATGAAAGAAGAGCACATGAGAGAAAACTCATCAGATACCTCTTGTAAAAAACCCCACAGATGTATGGAAAAGATTAAAGATCTGAGGGAATCAGGTGTATTACTACACCCGTGCAGGGGAGGGGCTTTGAAGAACACCGGAAGCCCCAGCTCTACCCCTGGCTGGCAGTCCTTCCCCTTGTGTGTTTATTTTATTCCACTAGACAGGCACTTTCTCTTTTCTGCATGCCTGGCTCATGCAATCCCCAGTGGGGTTATGCTGTCAGGAAGGATCACCCCCACAGACCCAGCAGAGTGTGGCTGCTGAGGCCAGACTTCCAAGGGAGACAGTCCAGCACAAAGAGGAGCCATTAGCGATCACTATCAGCTAAAATGGAATAGGTGGAGCAGAGCAACAAGCAGGGGGAATCTAAGGTTGTTCCTGGCTCAGCTTTATGCAAGATGGATCAGTGGCAAAAGCCTGAAATCAAATGGAAAGGCAAAATCCCAAAGGGACTGAGCAGAGCAACAGAGGTTCCTGGGAGCTCGTAGGCTACAAAACTCCAGCTGACCTCAGGCTCAAGGGGACTGAAAAAGCACAGAGAGAAGGGAGTGCCTTGGAATTGGCCAGTGGGATATGACAACTCTAATCTGAAGCAAAGGACTGGAAAATAAAATGGAAGCAGCTCAGTGTGGAAAATCCACATGGATGGTCCTTACACTCCACGCTGCAGCTTTCAGAAGACATTGAGAGCTCTTTAAAGTGCTTCCATTTTTTTAGGCTGTTCCACTTGAAATTTAGGTTGTCAATATTCTACATCCAAATCTGAAGCTCTTGGCTAAAGGAAAATGGTAACCAGGAAACAGGAGTCTGAGATTCCATCCTGGACTAAGAATAAACATCTCTGTCACAGACAGATGGATCACAGATCAGCTGTGCAAAACATGAGAAAAAAGATGTTTGAGGAAAAATAAATTAGTGGGGAAGTGTAAAGCAGGCTATTGGTAGGATTTATCTCCCCAAAAAATAGTATTTTCTGTAACGATTGTGATATACAGAAGCAGAACCAAACAGTTCTCACCCACTGAGCAGCAGGTATTACAGGTACTAATCCAGCCAAAAACCACAGGACCAAAGAGGTAAAGATCCCTGCTTTCCCATTAGTTTTCTAGGTAGTAGATTTATTTTCTTTCCTGAATCCTTGTTTCAAGTGCATTAGTTTAGTGTTTGCCCTGGGTCACTGTGAATAGGTTGTCCTCTCAAGTATTTTTCTCATGGCTGCAAGCCTTTGATTTGTGGTTGTTTGGTTTGCTGCCTCAATTAGATATTTAAAATTCAGAGGGTATTTTCCCTTGCTTCTCTTATTAGATGCAGCAGTTGTTTGATACTAAATAATGCAGAGCTGCCATCTCATCTTTTATTTCAGGGAATACAAGCATCTAAGGTAAAACCTGCCTCCTACTCCTCTCTCCAGAAGTGAATTCCTCTTGGCTTGCAGCAGCACAGAGGAGAAACCATTTTTTCTCTTTTGCTTTGTAGTGAGGGCAGCAAAGCTACCACGTTGTTGCTAAGGTTCTTCAGAATCGATAATTCTGTGGCATTTTTAGCTGGATGGCTGCAAACTGTCTTCTTTACACCACTTGAAAAACCCAAGGGACTTTCCTATAAAGCAATTTAATGTATCCCAGCCTTTCCCCCAGGACCCAGCACCAGGAATTCTCCTTCAAGGCATCGAGCACATCAAACCACGTTAATTATCACAGCCTCATCACAGCCACTCCAGCTTTTAGTGGCTCCATTCCCCAGCAGACAGGTTTTAAAAAATGCAAATAATTCCTGGCTGTGGCTTTAAAAAAAAAAATTAGAAGGACATTAAACAAAATAAATCTCTCAGCTTTTCTGTGTATTTTTATTCCTTACACTTCCTGAATGCTATCTGAAAATTCAAAAAGTGCAGCCAGCAACTGTTATCTCAGTACCTCCAGAACAATTCACTTATTTCATTCAGAACATTGGGGGAGTTTTAAACATACCTTGACTAAGCCAAAAATTTCAGAAGTTGTGGCTATTTCTGTCCCTTCCTCTTTCTTTCTTCCCAAAATATTACAGAATTCCCACTGAAGGGCAGCTCAGGAGTGCCACACTTCCTACCACCCAAAGAGTAAATTTTATGGCTGGGTCAGAATAAAGCTGTTATTTCACACGTGATAATTTCTACAAGTAATTGTGTGCTGAGCTGTGAGGCTGCTCTTGGGAACTCAGGGGTATTAACACCAGAAAAATTAATTATTATTTATTCCACAGGACAAATCCCAATCACATAAATAGAAGCTGAAAGCACCCACACACTGCCAGCTTTAAACAGGCATGATGGAAGCACCACCACCACTTCTTATGTGATTGAAATGACATGTCCCTGTATCCATCAGATAAACACACCATGATTACTACTCTGAACAGCAAAATGTAAGAATTCAGTGGGTTTAGCACTTCACACACACATTGTTACAAACACTGGTGTGGTACCTTAGAAATAAAGCACAATCTTGTCAATCAGTCTGTGCCTACAGTTCAGTTTCAAACAATGGAAATCGTTTCTTCCTTCTCACAGGCACATTGCTGCCTGCTAGATTATACTGGCTGCATAATGAATTTAAGGAATCAGCATTATGGTATTCAGGCTATGGCTTAACTGTGATAAATAGTGCCTAAATCCTATTCATCTTGGTACATCACTCATTCTTTGGAGCACACATTACTATTTAGTCATCATTTTGTTTCCAAAGTGTCAGCAAACTTAGATAACTGCACAGGTTTTTTCTCCACGAGTTATATTGTGGGTCATTAATGAATTTTAACTTGGTCTGCAAATTTTTTATCTGCCTGTTTCCTGAGAGGAGGCAGTTATTTCTGGGAAGAGATGTTACTGTGTGAGCCCCTCACACAATTCAGGGGTGCTTTCCTACCTGGTACTGAGATTTCTCTCCCAAGTGAGCTGAGCCCAGGAGTACAACAGCTGTAGAGCTCAGGAGTGGATGTTCAAGAGAAGTTTTAGGCTGGTTGGTTTCAAACGGGGAAAACACAAAACATCACCAACAGCTGATCAAGATTTACAGGGAGTCTCAAATCCCTTCTGTGACTGCCCAGAGCACCCAGGTGCTGCCCTCTAAACTGATCATTCCCTTATCAGTTGATAAAACATTGGCCTCTCTTCTCATGCTCCCAACCTCTCCTGAGCTTTTGCTTCTCAACACTTTTTCAGACCCTCTTCTGCCAAGCCTCTCTTCCCTAGCCACCCCTTTTCTCTATATTGCTTACATGGAATTCATTTCCAGCAGTGCCACTGACTGCAGCTCCCAATAAACTGCAGGAAAATTTCTCCACGATATCTTCTTAAAACTCCTGTCCCTGCTCCCATCCTGTTCTATTTACCATCTCCATGCCTGCACTAGAATTTTATTTTTGATCTTATTATTATATAAGGCTTTGAAGAGTTGCATGTATCCAGTCTCTGCTCCCACCCTTTGCAGAAAACTCTGTAACTACAGATTGGGAATTACTGGCTTGCTTGTGACAGTGAGTATCTGGCATGGTTACAAGTGCTGAACTCCATGCAATAAAGTCCTGGCTTTTCTAATGTTCCTGAAGCCACAGTGATTGCTCTGTAATTAGGAAAAAACCAAAACCAGCACCAAGAAAGTGGCTTAGTCTTTATCTTATCTGCCCCTGCTCAAACCTTGTCCCATTAATAATGCATTTCCTTGGTTGCATGCCCAATTACTGTTCCCCCTAAAGCCCGTGGCAGCATTCCAATGGAACATAAGTTGGTGCCTGCAGCACAGGACTTGTGTCTCTCCATTGTTTGTTTTGTTACCTCCCTGCCAAATCCAAGGGAATGCCAGGTCACCTTCCAGCTAGTGGAGAAACCCTGGGATGCTGAGTATTCCTCTAATTCAGTCTGTCAGACCTAGAAAAGAATTGCTCCCAAAAATCCACAAGGGCATTGCCCTCTTTTTTCTGGAACACACACCCATGGTTATGATGGACAAAATCTGCTTCTTGGTGCTGATCAATTGTCTATGAAACAGAAACATGGCTTTGAGCTTACTGCCCACTTTTAGAACACAAATGTTACAAGACTTTCCCATTTCCAAACTGCAGGAATTACAGGTGTTGATTCCTAGCACCAAGGAGTTATTACAGCTCTGGGAGAGCCCACAGTGCCTTTCTTCAGAGACAGAGATTCTTGGATTTTGAGCCAAAAACTTCTCGTACTCCCCCATTAATGCTGTTCAGAGTGCAATTTTTCACTTCTGGGGTAAAGACAACTTCATCCCACAACTGATTTACAGTGCTATCCATCAGAAACTACTTTTAAATATTTGTACTTGCACCTACATATATTAAGTTTTGTAGTAACGTTGTCTAATTGTGGAAGAAAACTGGTCTCCTCCTAATTACTCAAACCATTCTGGCATTTTGATTGATAAAACCTTCCAGCCCATTCCTGCAGCCCTTTTAACCAAAAGTGAGGTTTTTCCTCCTTTGATCTTCCATGTCAGGATGTTTTATTCAATTATGCCAGTAGTAATATCAAATGAATTGGGGCAAGTTTAGTTAAGTCCCTGCTGTGTTTTTTTAGGCAAAAATAACCTCTCTTTAATCCTAATACTTCTACCCACTACACAACAGACTGTGAGGAGCCTTGAAGAAAGAATGCTACTACAGAAATCCCAGTTTACAGGATTGCCTTTGTATGAAGAGACTCTAAAAAAGAAATGATAGCACAGAGCAGTGTTTGGCCTCATCCCTCACATCAGAGTGCTTGCAGCAGCACAGAGCCATGCATTAATCAGGAAGCTCGAGTGACTAATCCAGTGCACTCTGTCTAGTAAGAGGATTCCAGCAGCAAACATGCCCAGTTTTCTAAGAAGAAAGCAAGGCAGCTCCAGAGGACATCAAGAAAATAAGAAGTGACAGATTGGTGTCACCTAAGAGAAAGTATGGCAGGAGATGCCACCACACTTTTCTCCACACAGAAACCAGGGAGGAGAAGGTCCAGCCAAACATCCCTGTGTTCTGCAAGGTTACATCATTCCTGATGAGGCACAAAGCTCTCCTTCTGCTCATGGCTTTGGCAAGGTTATTTTATATTCTTTAATCAAATACAAATGAACACATACATTTCTGAAATGCCTGTCATTTGGGAGTTAAACTCTGATTTTGATTAACATGTCTAGCCTTTAGGCTTAATGAGGTGAATTTTCTTAAATTCCAGTAGAACACAAGTCAGGCACAACATTTTCCACTCCTGTAAGTCAGCATTGTCCAAAATTCACAAATAACTTGGGGAAGTCTGTTCCCACTATTTATTTCCAACCCTTTTTAGATAGAAGCTATTAGGAGAACAGGGTAGATACTATAGATAGAAACTACTTCTGTTTAAATAGAAACTATTCAGTGGAAAGTATTTCAACTTACAGCAAGAATGAAGCTGGCCTACACACCATACATTCTTGCTGCACTGCATTTTGAAAAAACAAAATTTTAGGGGCATCTATGGTCATAACTGAGTGATATTAGTATGGAGTCAAAAAGGAAATGCATCTCAACTCAGCTTTGATGTCTAATATCCAACTGTTCTTGCTTTTTTTTCTATCTTACCATTGGGATTCTTTGGCTTCTCAAAACCAATGATGTTCTCAATAAATCTAGACACTGCTCTGCTGCTCTGCATACACTGTACTTCCACAAATGGGATGGCTTTGGACTCAGGATACTTTACCAGAATCTGAGGATTAAATGAAATTGTAAAATTAATGCCCACAATGGCAACCAAGGCTCTGTTAGTTTCAGGAACACAGCAACACATGACTTGCAGCACAGAAAAATGCCCTCTTCACATTCCCTCCCCCAAAAAGTGAGTGCTTTAAATGGCAGCTTCCCTCTCCTCAAGCTGTGCCTTCCTAGGAGAACTGGGGTAAAATTCCCAGGTCCTTGTGAGCACCCAGCTCCACCCCTGGAACACATTAAAACAATTTTTGGCTGCTCTTTCTCTGTATCTAATGACCCCTTTGTTTTTTGCCTTCCTCTCTCCTTGTTCCTCAAAATATGAGCAAAGCACTTGGCTGGAAAAAATCTTTGACTAAGGGGTATTTTCTGCCAGGTAGCTCCAAGGAAAATGTAAACTACTTTGTTAGGCAGGATACAGTTTTCCATGAGGATGGAACAGTTATTGAGCTCCTGCTACACTTGAACTTTGCCATTTACCATCAGCTGAACAAGAGCTATTGACTATGACTTCAACAATGGGGGCTTGTGTATAATCACAGAACAAGTCTGAAGCAGTGCCTGCAAATTCTGGAAAGGAGATTTTACTGCTTCATGCAAAGGTTCAAAGAAAATCAGTCTGGTGGTGAGCAGAAATGCCTTTCTAGGCACACCTTGCACTGATGGAGAAGTGCAGTGCTTAAGTCAGGAAATGTCCTTCCTGAAATTCAAACCATGAGCTGTAGATTTGGTGCAGCTGCCCGAACTGACACCACCTACCCCAGGAAGGGGGACAGGGCAGCCAGTGGGAACACCAGCTTTAGTGTCCTCATGAAATCTCCTGGAATGCTCTAATCCTGACCCACAAGCACTGCAGGAGTGAGGATCTAGGTCAGATCCAGGAGATGACTCCAGGGTGCCTGCAGGGACAGCACTGGGAACTGGATCCACAATGGATCAGACTTATCCAGAATTTATTGCAAGCCCATGGCTCGAGACCTGCATGGACTTTAGATCATGGATGTGGGTACAAGTTCCACCACACCGTCTTAACTCAGGAGCAAACACACATCCATAAGGAAAATCACTTAAATCTTCAATTTTAGTAAGGACATTAAAAAGGCAAAGAGATTAAAACATCCTTTATAGTCAGCATGGATGTAAGCTACAGATAGACAAGGAAAAAACAGGGTGAGAAGTCACACATTTCATCACCTTGGAACAAGATTTATCTGAATTATTACTGAGACTTTTAATCCAGAGCTAGTTAAATAATCCTAGTTTGAAACAATGCATTTATTTTAAATTACCACAACAACCTTATTAATTACCACAAACAGCCTGGTCTATAACAGACTTGTTACACAGAACTCTCAAGTGTCCCAGTTCTGTAGTTATGTATTTTTGGTGAGATTACAAACAGTAGAACATACATTTGTTATTATTTTTCATCTAAAATATGACTCACAGTGAAAAGATTAGGTACCATCTGGTTGTATGTAACAAGTCTCATTGTGCACAAATAACCACCAGCACATCTAAGCTTTTATCTGTCTTTCAAAGCTGCAATAAATTAGATATTGGCATTTTAGACACTAAATGTTGACATTCATGGTGTAAAATGTCTAACTTAGCAACCAGGAATTCTTACTTGGTGGGAACAGAGAGCATTTATGTTTATCCCTAGTACAGAAAAGCATCCCAATGCTCTTGTGACATTTGATGGAGGCACAGATAATATCATGCAGCAGAAATGTCAGAGTTTTGTGCTCAGTGAGGTTCCCTCCTGTTAGTATCTGGTGTTGAAATCCGAGAAGTCAAGCTTGGAAATCTCCTTCTCGTTGGAAAAATTTGTTTTATCGATGCGGGAACTTGGGCTTCCAACTCTGCTCAGCCAGGATTTCCTGCAGGAAAAATAAGAGAGGATTGGCAGATAAGGAGGTGCACACGTGGGGGTTATTGATTCTGTCAGGCCTTCACTCACTTTTACTTTTCTAAGAGCCACAAAAAGCATCTTTCAATAAGGAAATTACCCCAAGTCTGTTCTTTTCTGTTTTCCTTCTTTTTTAAAAGCAAACCGAACTCTTTAAAGGTGTCAGTGTTTCCAGGGGATTTACACAAAATCACATAAAAAACACAGCTGACAAAAAGGCTAAAGCAGATTTACTGCAATGATCCCTTCTAAACACTATTAATAGCATGCCAATAGGTATAATTACCTTTGCAGATTCAATACTGTGCTTTTAGCAAGGACCTACAAACCACTGAGAACTGAAAAGTGACAGGAAAACAGAATCCCAACAGAAAGAATGGGAACTGGAAAGCCAACGAGTTTAAAACCAGCAAAAAGACATGAATTATGTCAGAGCAATAGTGATTTGTAATAAGTACTGAAGGTTATAACTGGATACCCAAACACTGGAAATGCAGCAGGTGAGTCCTTACACAGATGTTTATTTACAAAAAAAATACCTGGCCAGTATTTTTGGTTGTACTAAACTTCCAGAAGTAGAAAAGAGAAAAGTATTTTATTGTACCCTACTGAAGGAGAAATAGATTTCCACACAAATAATTTTTAGAAGTTAGTATAGGTACTTAAGTGATTACTATTAAAAATAAATATTCACCTAAATTCCAATTTGAAAACAACAGGAGCTCTTATTAAGAGACATGCTAATTAATCCTCTGCAGAATCTCACTGAGCAATAATAAACTGCAATATTCAGCAGCGAGATCTAATTTTGATGTAGTTTTAAGGAGAATCATGCACAGAAATTACTTACCTTGAGCCAGTAAATCAGTGTATCACATATGAGATACAGAAACCCACCTTGCTAGAGACCCTACATGCAAGATTCTTTTCAAAAGAGCAGTTCTTGACACCAGAAAACACCTCAAGGGGCTTCACTGGTTACCAAAGACAAGTAATTTCCCCATGAATCACAAACTGGTCTCATCACTGGCCAGACAGTTCTAAATTTGCATTCAATGTGACTTGAACAATAAAACAGAGACTCTGTATGGAAACACTTCCTACAAGACAGCAACCAGACCAGGTATCTCATGTTCCAAGTGTGACTTGCTTCATTTTTAGCACAGAGAAATTAAACTGTCAGATGCTTCCAGTTCTTCACACCTCTTGTTGTTTGCTGCATGTTGTGAACAACCTCCCTTTCTGTCTGAGGTGAAGCCCTTCCAGTAAGGAATATAACACAAGAATGAGAGTCCAGGAGTAAAACAGGAGAACACAACTTCCCAGTTCTGCCGGAAGGACCAAGGCACAGGGGATACTTCAACAGAAGGAAACAAGCCTAAAGCCAGACCAGACCCTTTTGTTTCATATTCAGAAAAAATATCTGAAAATCTTGCTTATTTACCAGGAAAGTCTCTAATAGTTGGATGTCCTTGAGTGAGAAGAACAAACATGTATCTGAAATACTGAATTAATCTCCTAAAACCAGCAGAAATTGCTTTTTAAGTAATGTGATAGTTTGCTCATTACTTCCTTTTTTCTTCCCATTTTGAACATGAGCTTATCCTGGACAAAACCAAAAGGCACATATTCCTTGCCCACCCTTCACAACAAGAATTCATCCCTAGGTGCTTCCAACTCCCAGGTTCTGCTGGGTGAAGAAATAACTGCAAACTCTGACCACACAATCCATTCTCAGCTCCACATACTCTCTCTCACATGAATAAAGATGAAGCACAAATTACAAAAATCCAATTAGAGCAACCCAGCTCCATGGAAACTCTTTACAGGATGTGTGCATTATTCCTTATTTAATGCAGGAGGGAGGGGAGGAGGCAATACCTGTGTGCATTATTCCTTATTTAATGCAGGAGGGAGGGGAGGAGGCAATTCCTGGGAATTCCAAGACTTTGGGGCTGAGCTCTGCATTGAAGGAGCTTTCCTCAGCCATCGCCCTCTCTCAGCTCAAGCGACAGCCCAGTCATCAGCACTATGAAGAAAGACATTTTTTACAAGCTAAGAAAGCAGAAAATTAGTACTTCCTAGAAGTTAAATGTCATCTCCAACCTCATCACTACCAGGGGTATTTTTAAAAATGATTTTAACTTATGAGTATCCAGATCAACAGTGAAGAAAAGGTTCTGCATCCCCCTCTTGCTTCACTAAGTGTTCTCAATTCCCATTCACCTCAGATCTCTTCATGTGTGCAGAGATGAGCTACAATTACTTGCATTTGGAATCTTAGCTTGTCATTTATAGCATCCATGTTAAAATTCACTGCTCCTTCCCACTTCTCCTCAGGAGTGCAAAGACTCCCTCCCCCTCACTCATCTGAAGAGAACGAGGACATTGCTGAGAGGACACCACACATCTTCCTCTTGTTTTAAAGGATTTATTCCCAAAGTGACTTCTCCAATGAATCCAGAACAA
This sequence comes from Anthoscopus minutus, assembly GCA_013399455.1. Lineage (NCBI taxonomy): Eukaryota > Metazoa > Chordata > Aves > Passeriformes > Paridae > Anthoscopus > Anthoscopus minutus. The sequence goes on from VWYI01040398.1 coordinate 664,906, forward strand.
GAGCTAACCTCTAAACAGCCATTTCTGACCATGTTTCATTTCATGGAATGGTTTGCTTTGGGAGAGACCTTAAAACCCATCCAGTGCCACCCCCTGCCATGGGCAGGGACACCTTCTGCTATCCCAGGTTGCTCCAAGCCCCATCCAATCTGGCCTTGGACACTTCCAGGGATGGGATCAGGGCACCCTGTGCAAGAGCCTCACCACCCTCACAGGGAAAAATTCCACCCCAGTATCCCTCCCAACCCTGCCCTCTGCCATTTTGAAGCCATTCCCCGTTGTCCTGGCACCCCATTCCCTTGTAAACAGCTCCTCCCCAAGCCAGGCACTGCACATCCCTCAAGTCACTCTTGGCCAGGCTCTGATCCCACTGAATTGTGGAAAACAATGGATTTTTCTGAGTTTCACAACTTCCCTGTCCAGGGGAGAAGCCAGTGCTCCTGAAACAGCTTCCCAACCAACCCACACAGCTTCCCTATCCCCAAGTTCATGGGGGATACCTGTGGGAGCTTAACAAGTTGGATCTGTCACACTTTCCCTCCTGTCATTAAGTGAAACAAACCTTACTAAGAGACACTGCCCTGACACCCAGGCAACAGGGCCCTTTCCCCTCCACATGTTCTTGAAAAACAACATCCAAAGAGCTGGGCTTGCACCATCCCAGTTTACATCCTTGTGGGAACAGCCTAGCTATGCACAGCATCCCAAGCAGGAAAACATTCCTACCTGGTAACTCAGCAGAATGGAGCCTGGCCAGAATCCAAGCTGGAAAAGACCTCCCAGATAGATTCCAACCTTTGACCAAACACCATCTTGTCAACTAAACCACAGCACTAAGTACCATCATTAATAATAATAATAAATAACACCAGCACAGCCTTAAAACCCACTCTGCTTAGAGTACAGCAACAGAGTAACTTTCTGATTTCCTGAATAATATTTATTTTTTAACTCCAATCTCTGCTACAAAACAGATCTCTCTAAAACAAACAGCTTGCTCAGCATTATTCTCTGAAGTGTTTCTTTACCATATGAAGCCCACTCCTGCCACAGTTCATTTTTTGTATGCAAAAATAAACTTTTTTCCTGGTATTGGAGAAACATACAGCCTGTGTTGCTAGGAAAGGACCTGGAAAGGCCCTCCAGCATTAATACATGAGGAACTAGGCACAGGTTAGGAATATCTTCCTCTTTCTTTACCTCAAAGTACAGTTCACTTAAGTGGAACAGGAGAAACCTGAGCTTTTATTTAGAGGAAGAGACAATAACAACATTGACTTGTTTACACTTTATTTGCCTTTGTTTAGATTAAAATACTGCAGAGAATATTACTTTTTGATGATTATACTTACATCTGTGACAACATATAGACCAGGCTTGCAAATATTTATAAAATCCCTCCAAAAATATCACTGCCTTCTGCAACGGCACTGTCCAATTTTCATAGATCCTGATATTCCCACGTTTGCAGAAGAAATGTGGAATTATCTCTCATGGCTGTCTAGCTGCTGAGCTTTTGGGAAGAACTTTAGCCAGTTTTCAAGCTTTGCTCTGTCATCTTTAGGGCCAGGAACATTTACTCAAAAACCTTTGTTTTTTATAAACCCAAAATTCCTCTGCATAAAGACACCGCCCACCTTTCCCTCCTCAGCTTACAGCAGAGCCCTTCCTATCATCCCTACACCTCTGCTCCTCCTGCCAGGAAAACAGGTAATTGTGAAGAAAATTTATAGAGTTTCTTGTTGTGAAAAAGCAGCAGGAAGAATAAAAACCCTGGCAAAAATGTGTGTTGGGAATACTGGGATTTGAGAACAAAGCAAAGCACAAGGGAGGGGAATTTTAACCCCATGATTCCGACGGCCCCAGCAGAGCCCACCACATCCAAGCCAAGTGAGAGGTTACTGCAGAGGATTAAAGCAAGGAAGCAAAAGCAGCAGGACTGAAGGACACAGACCAAGCAGTGGGTGGCTGGAAATGAAGGGACCTGCTGAGGCGTGGGCATGGTGGCCCAGAATAGAACTGCAGCCTGGAGCTGTGTGGGAGCCTGGCTGCTCCGTGCATCCCAACAGCAGGAATGCCTCGGCCCACCGGCTATTTAACACAAGCTCTGGAAATGTTTTAGGAAGGAGAGAAAGGTAGTTAATCAAAACTGGGGTTTGACTCTGTTTTCAAACACAGCTGTCAGATGAATGTTGTTAATTTGTTTGTATTTCTTCCTTCCTCGCTGCACTCAGGGACAGCATTTCCCTTGGGAATCAACAATGGGCTTTTCCTCGAGGTATATTGGAAAGGATGTCAGCAGCAAGGGCAGATTAGCAGGATCTGAGACTTTACAGTTATTGTGGGACATGGCCCTGAGTAAGCCCCAAATACATATTTAGGTGGTAAATTTCTATTTATAAACTTGAGAAAAGTGACTTATGTGTTAATCATCACATTCTGCATGGTATTGGCCAGGCTTTTTTAATGTAAAAGTGGTGGTGGCCAGCTTGCATCAGGAGAAAATTTAGTATTTTAGTACCTGATCTATGTTAAATGTCCTTACCTATTATTTAGAGGGGGCATTATCCCATAAAGGTAAAGGCTCCAAGCCTGGAGTTGTTTTGGTTTTGTCATATACAATGCCAAGATCTGTTGTGCATTTTTCTGTTAATCATCTTGGGAACCTTCAGAGGATTTAATCATTTCAACATGAGATCATAAGTATATTTTCATTAAAACTTACCAGCATACCTCTTTGTTTGGGCCATGTTAGGCAAGTCACTTTTGGCTTCTTTCAGAGATCTTATCAGAAAGATCTCAGCAACACTGCAGTCATTTGTTCCAAAGTAAAGAAGTGAGTGAGAAGTAAACCCAAATTCAGCCATTCCAGTAACTCAAACAAAGCTTTTATGTCCACACTGACCTACAGAAAAGTAGGAGACAAAGGGAATTTCCAGTTAAGCTTGTGTCCTGTCTCCCTGAGCAGCAAACATCCCAGGAAGCCAGCAGCAGCCCAAAGGCCCATTGTGTTTTCTCCCTGGAATCTCTCTGCCCCTCCAGGGATGACTGGCTCCCCAGGCTGACTGGGAATTTTGGCTAACCCCACTCACTGCACAGAATGCCACTCAAGGTTCTCTGCCATTCCACATCTATTAAACCCAAGGCCACAGAAAGCTTAAATGAGGAGGAACTGTTGGGGCACCAACAAAAGAAAAACTTTCATGCTCAGCACCCATCACCCACGTAAGATTGAACAAAGACTAAAGGACTTCAGCCTCTGACCAACTTTACCCATCAAAATGTTAATTAAACCCTTGCACTGGCCATTTCAGAGCCATAACAAATCATCACACTTGACCAGCTCAGCTTTACTTCAAACCCATGTCCTTACACAGCCTGGCAGAAATCCAAGAGCCACGAGTCCAGCTGACCAACACAGTCAGGAATTTGAAAGACAACACTTCCCTGTTCTGCAGTTCCAAGGCTCAGCCGGACACAAAAACGACGAGGAACAACACCCACAGTGCCACACTTGCTGCATCTCCTCAGAGGAGACACTTAGTGAAGAATAATTTATTATTATGCAAGAAATAAAAATAATGCCAGGCCAAACAGGACTGAATGCCTTCAAGCGCTACTGGGATTCTATTTTCCTTAAAAGTCTCCCCTTTACAAATCTGTTTGCATAGTTAAAGGGCCAAAAAAAAAAGTTTGAAGGCTCACTGAGAAGCTGCCATTTCCAGTTATAAAGGTCTTAAAGGAAAGCATCAAGACTTTTAAAGTATCCTCTTGTAGAGCTCTGAGCAAGTCTGATGGCCAATATTTAACATTTCCAGTGCTGCAGTGGCTGCACATAAATTTATCTTTTCCTAGAATGCCTCTGTTGGAATATTTCACAAGCTAACAAGGTTGGCCTACAACTAAGAACTTTGGGTTTCTTTTTATCCTTGGTTTGCAAAAGAGCTCTGAAATTTTTTTTGTCAAGCATTCAGCCAGCTCAGCTCTATTTTTTCCCCGATTTTACACTATGTGATCTAATTTGTTAATTTAAACTGCATGCTTTCCAAGGAAGCAGTTACACCCCCCCCTTTTAACCTCCCATCTCCAACTGCTTTTTTAAAGCAACTGTGATATAACACAGCAGACATTTCAGAATACAAGAGCAACAGGAACATGTTTTAAATATGTAGTATTAGAGAGCACAAGTGTTCAGGAAAACACCAAGTGGATCCCCCTAGCTAATAGTCTGCTTAAATTCTATACGCTGAGAAAATTTGAGCTTTATCAAGACTTATTTTCATAATGCTCTGCATTTTTGGTATTACAGATATAGCTCCAACAAGCAGAAAGCAGAAAAATTAACCTAAGGATGTTGCAGGGATTCTGTTCTTGATTTGACAAGAGCTCCTTGTGGTTTCCAGCACACCAGAACACAGAGGTGCAGCCAGCAGGGTGTGTTCACAAGGCAGGGAACACTGCACCTGTCACCCACAGGATGCACATGCAATTATTCCCTGGAGAGCACAGCAAGGACTAGGATATATGTGTTATTTACTGTTTCCATCATACACCACTCCCCTCCAGACCCTCTATCTGCTCTGCCTCGAGGTGAAGCTCCAGACACAAGAGCCTGAGGCAGGAGGGGCTCCAGGATGGGATGTGCTCAGGGACCCCGTGGGAGCAAACTCCCCTTTCCACACTGAAAGCCCAAGGAGTTGTATTCCACTCACAGTAAGAAAATAATTTTCATTCTTTATCTTATTATTTACTTTATCTTTACACTGCTTCTTTATCATGTTTTTCTTATGACTTCACCATATTCAAAATACCATTTCTGGCAGACCTAATCTCAATTTCATTTTTCCCTGGCTTTCCAAATTCCATGAAGTTATCCTTTCACCCTCTGCAGGCAGGTATTAAACACTTCCCCCTAATGAAGCCATTCAAGTCCTGATCCCAAACCCACTCCAACAGGAGGGATACTGGATACAGATCAGCTGAGATAGCAAATAAAACTCAAATATAACTCAGCCAAGGCAACTCGATTTCCTCAAAGTCTACATTGCAACGTGTCTAATTGTTGGGCTTTATACTTTCTATTAATATGAAAATAGATAGAAAATACTTTCAGCACAGCATGCCAAGGGCAAAGCCCATCCTGGGGTCCATGGACTGTCACTATGGATATACTCACTGAGGAAAAATAAACACACTTAAAGCTCCCAGCTATTTAAGGAAGCCATCAGAGCATGAAGAAGTATCCTGGTTCAATGCTCCTTTGTACAAAAAAATTGTTAAACAAGGCTTTTAATACATACTGAAATGAGAACTGATACATGCTCTTGCTGTTCAGTGTTGTACTACAATCCTGGTTTTTTATTAAACCTCATTTTCAGAGTATTTACCCAACTCCTGCAACAGCAATAAAATGAATGAATCAATAAATAGATTTATTTGAATCATTTTTCCTATAAAATGAACCCAGACTGGAAATCCCAAAAAATCTGACCTTCTCAAGGCAGCTCTGGAGCTTCCTACTTGAAGTTACCACTTAGAGAAGCCAAAGCAGATCAATTTTATTAGCATTGAGGGTAACTGGCTTCATCTTTCCACCTAGACTTCCCATGGGTCTGGACATTTTCCTGCTTATTCCAAATCTGCCCATTAACAGCACATGATTTTGGTAATGACAGCTTCAGACTACAAAAAAAAAATCAGAACAAAAGCAGAATTCTACTAAAGGCACTATCTTATTTCTAGTGTAGTCAACAGCATCTTGTATCTGCTAAAGACAACAGTTATTAGGGACAGGGAGATAGACCTGATGCCTGCTTTTACAAAATTTAAACTAAGAACCACAACTACAGAAGAAAGCAGTATCAAAATAAACCATCTTTGGGAGACTATTTCACACTACAAGTATTCCCAAATAGGTCTTGTTAGTTACTATTTATAAGTACCTTGTCCTGCAATTTTTTATTTTGTTGTTAAAATGCCTCATAATTCCTTAACAGACAGCAGGCTTGGATATTTTGTGAGATACTTGGTAAGAACAGAAATATTGGCAAAGCATAAATATGTTCCTAAACTCCATCTTCTGGTTTTTTTCCATTTCTCCTTCAAGCTTCATGGGCTGTCAAGAAGTATCAAACATCTTATTTTTTTCCTATAATTTATGCCATTTTCTTTTTTCCCTTCCCCCTTTTTTGAAGTTTCCTTCTGCCTGGACAGACCTGGTCCTGAAGGCTTTTCCATGGAGTCTGGCTTCTATAGGAGCTACATGGGTTAGGATGAGAAAGTGAATTGAGAAATACAAAAATATCCTGGAAAACCACAAATCTAATTAATGGCTCAACACGTTGAAATTTATGCTCAGGTTTTTCAGAAAAACCCTCATTTCACAGCTCCAACTTGGTGCTTCCAGTGACAAAGATTTCCCAAGGCAGGGAGCTGAAACCCTCGCACTGAAGGCACGAAGGCATTCCTCAGCCTTAACCTCTCAAAAGGCAAGCTCAGGCTCTTTGGTTTTGCTCATGATTTATTTGAGCACTTTGAAGTGCACAGAGAATAAAAGATGTCTTCAGTTTTTGGCAACACCAAGACCTTCAAAGAAAAACAACAAAAGTAATAATTTATAGGAGGAATTATGCAGACTTCTAAACATTACCAGTATATGATTGGGGGAGCTGCTGTGAAATAATTTCACAAAATTCATGTCAGAACAGTTCATGTCATCATGCTTATTATGAAAACAAGCTGCCTGGCTGTCCAGAAAAAACAGTCCAAACACTACATAAATCATATCAGTTAAATATGAACTTCACAGCAGCTGCACTGAAATTCAGGACAGAGCATGTGTGGGACGAAGAGAGTGGCTAGACCACAGATCTGCCTCCAGATAAAGGCACTAAAAGCCTCCAGGAATTCCCACTCTGAGATAAGGACAGAGTTTTAGGAATATTTATGATGTTAGGACAGATTTTACCACCAAACAGATGTAACTGAGATCAGGAAGGAGCTCAAGAGCACATCACCTCTGTGAGTCACTCCAGGCTCTCAGACCAGGTACCTCAGGAAAAGGAGGAATCACTGGAAGTCTTCCCAAAGGCATGCAAACACCATTTCATCCTTTGTAATCACAACAAGCAGTAATAATTGCCATTTCATTCAGCACAGCACTAAGACACGAGTGCAAAGTCAGTCCCATCTCTTACATCATGCTGAATCCTTCTCCTGTGTTTGGAGAAATGAGTGGTTGCTTATTCTGGTGGAATTTTCATCAGCAAACACACATGCAAATACATCTGAAGCAGCACAACTGCTGCTACTGTGTCAACACATCCTATTGAGGGCAAAACTGCATTTATACCTAGAGTAAAAAAATACATAAAAAGCTAATCTTGACTTTGACAACTCCACACAGAATATATTCTCAACCACATACAGGTTTCCAGTTCCAAAGACATTCATTTTGAAAACAAACCATCCCTCAAACTCTTGGATACCAATCACCAGAGTACATTTCCTCTTGGACAGACACACTCAATTATTTGGGCAAACCAAACTCCTGCAGGAGACTGGAAATCCTGGCACTGGGAAGCCAACAGAGGTCAGAACCCAGTCAGCAAGGACTTCTAGGAATTCATCAGCCAGTGAACACCTGTAATGCTGATTCCAAGCACTAAACATACATAATGCCATAATCAACCTAATACAGAGCTGCTGCATCACTTTTCTTTGCAGTCAAGGGGATTTGGACACAGAACTTGACAAATTATTAAATAAACAATTCAAACAACATCAGCCACTTTCCTGCCCTTGTATGAAATTCTGAGTGTGGACCGTGGAGCCCAAATAAAACCAGAAACCTGCATTACAAGTTCAGAATTCCCAAATGGAACTTGGCTCTCCAGCTCCTTTGCTACAGGCCAAACAGCACAAAGGTTATTAGGAAGGTGCCAGCAAGTAAAGAAATGCATCTCCACCAGAGAACAACTTTCTCCCATAATATAAAGCAACAAAAGGGATTTTTATTTAATTAAAACATTCATTCCAGCTTTAAACGTCCTACAGGACATCACAGGCTTGCCTATAAATTTGTTTACTGAAACAATAGAAACAAGCTCAGGATTTAAACATTGACAGATCTATTGTGATGTAAATCCTTCTGTTCCTTCATTCTCCTCTGACTTCAGCACAGAAACAACCTTGCCTCCTTTATGTCATTTTGCTTATTTATCCCTATATTGGTCCACGATGTAGAAAACTACTATGGCATTTCCTTAATTTTTAACCCTCTCAAATAGATAAAACTCCACATTTCAGCTTTAAATCATTATTTTCACCCATTTTAACTGTTGGACATTTTTAATGGCTTACCTTTCCCAATACTGGAAGACAAAGCCCCAAAATTCATAAATATTGATGCATCCATTCCTTAATGGTCCTTTATCTTCAAGGTGTGTGTTAAGAATCAGTTCAGTGACCATCTAGGAAACCTAACCATTACAATTATTTTCTCCTCTAGATATTAATTAATAAAGACTTTTAAGCCAAGAGCCTGATCCCTTACAAATACATCCAAGCAGCTGGTAATACAACTAACTACAAGCTTGAGAAATCTGGGCTGAGCCTCTCAAATAAAACCAGCAGGAACCTCAAGGGTCAACACCTCCAGCTAAAAAGCAACACAATTACAGTCGAGATCCAGAAAATTACATTAAATATTAATATCTCCTGCTTTGCCTTGCTCCTGCAGCAGCAGCAAAAGGATAAAAACACAGACAGAAAAACCACCCAGCTCATCAAGTTGTAGGTGCTGGTTGATGAAACTTTGCCTGCTCTGCCTGTGTTTAGAGATAGAGAAGGAGTGCTCTGAATTGCTAGAGCAGAATTCTCTCCAGACCCCACAGCACTCACAGATCCAAAGTGCTGGATGGCTTCCAAGAACTGGTAAAGGGATGACAGTCTCCTACCTTTCATAAAACACATCACTGATTTCATTAGGAAAAGACACACATTTTTCCCATATATACAGCTGAATCATGGCTGAGGTGATCAGCAAGCACCAACTGACCAAACCCTGAAACAACAGGGCAGAAAATAAAACCTCTTTATTCCACCTAAACACATTTACAACCCTTAAAAGACTAATTAAAACACAAACAGGGAGAGCCCTAAGGAGAACAAATTACCAGAACAGAAAACTATGCATAAACAACTCAGGCCTTTATCTGCATGTATAATTTTAATACAATTACATTTACCATGAGCACATGGGACAAAAATGGTTGTGTGGCTGCAGCTTTAACATGAACCATAAGCAGCTGAACATTGAAACAGAGGAGTCACACAAATCTGATGGAAACCTGGCTGAACACCAGATCCAAGCAGAGTCACTAAAGGGGGTGCAGGGAGCACTTAATTCAGAGTCAGGAGTAGCTTTCCCACTCAGTTATGTGGATAACTCTTTTCCTCTCTGCCATTTTTGTCTCTTTACCACCCTTACAAATCAAGTCTACCTTATCATATCTACAGCCCACTGCACACCTTAAGTGCCAGCTGTATGTTCCCAGCCCTCTGCTGCTTGGTGGCACAACGCTGACTTTGGAACTCAGCAAAAAGGACAGACAAAATCTACAGAATTGGTCTAGGGCAGAGTTAAATGTGCAAAGAGTAAGCATGAACAAGACCAGTGTGCCTAAATCTGCACATATCAAGGCAGAGCAACAGCTCTCCACAACACCTGAGCTCCACATCTTCTGCTTTTATGCTTGAAACAGCCACAATGTGCATCAACATTGGCAGAACTGCAATCCCAGGATGGGTCAGGTGAAAATGGACCACAGTGGCTCAGTCCTACCACCCCAGGATTGTATCCAGCTGCTTCTGGAACATCTCCAGAGAGAGAAACTCCACAGCCTCTCTGGGCAAACTGTTCCAAGAAGTTCTTCCTCCTGTCCAGGTGGAATCAGCTCCTGCCCGTTTGTCACGTGCCATGGCTGGGCCCCCTGGAACAGAGCCTGGTCCCTGCAGCCAGGGACAGCCAGGGCTGAGGAACTATCTCAGCTGGGGCTCCTCTGGAGGCTGAACAGCCCCAGCTGCCTCAGCCTTTCCTAGCCAGGGAGATGCTCCAGGCCCTTCCTCATGTCCACAGCCATCGCTGGCCCTGCTCCAGGAGCATCCTGTGCCTCCTGTCCTGATGATCCCACAGCTGGACACAGCATTCCAGAAGTGCCTCCCAGGGCTGGGCACAGGGGCAGGATTCCCTCCCTGACCTGGGAACGCTATTCCAATGTATCCCAGGTCCCATCAGCCTTCCTGGCCCCCATGGCACTGCTGGTCAGGGATGCCTTGGTGTCCAGCAGGACCCCCAGGTCCTTCTCTGTAGAGCTGATTTCCAGCAGGGTGGCAGGAAAAGTCTACAGAGAATGAGGGCACCACCTCAAACTGTCTGAGCAGGTTCCTCGATTGCTGAGGAGTCTGCAGGAGGCAGAGACAATAGCTCCAGTGTGTGAGGGGACATCAAGTGACAGGTGACAAGGACCAAGCCTCTCCTTTTGGTCCCCATCCTCACACATGGAAGAGAATCAAAGAACTGGGCACACTTTCCACTCCTGTGCTTCTAAAAAACCACTTTGTAGGCTGCTCCAAAGCAACCGAGCGCAAAGCTGGGGATTTTTATGTAAAATGTGATAAAGAGGACCTAAATCTGTTCCATGATGTTACTATGCAACATTCAAACTGCACCCTTTCCTGATATGTTTTTAAAATAAATCCAGTTTCAAAGAAAATTCCAGGTCCCAAGCAGTTACTTATTACTTACAGTTCTTCAGGGCACTTCAGTGAATCCTGGGAGAGATTGTGTTTGCAAAGGAATGCAAAACACTTCCCTAATGGCAAAATTCCTTCAGACAAAAAAACTGTTGCTGGCTAGAGAATACAAATCATCCCAGCTCATCAAAAGGGTTTTTTGTAAAGCAAATTATTCTTCATTAATTATTACTTCATATACGTTCACCACTTTTAGCAGCTGTTTCACACAAATTTATGTCTCTTGAACTGATACTCAGCCCTATGAAATAACACAAATTAAATGAGGCATAACTGTGAAGGTCACCTTCTCCCACACACCTTTCAGGAGCTTCCAGTCAAAAATCCAGGACTTCAGTAAATCCTTCAGAAATCCCAAATTAAATTTTTTTAATTTTCCAGACGTTCAAAAGTATTTTGAGCTACCAAGCAGGACTGGGCAGCAAAAAGCCTTTTAATATTTTAGAATCAAAAAAACCTCCCAATAATTAAAAAGTTAGAAGTTGATTGTGTTAAAGAAATTCAGGCCTGTCTCTCTCTTCATCAGCAATCAACTTCATAATGAAGTAGCACAAACTCTCCAAGTCTCCACATATTTGAAATTCCTATATAACTTTCATTTAACAAGCCATGATGTTCTATCTGGCTTCTCTGTTTTACTACCACGTTGAATACATTCTTTCCCTTTTAAAACTGATTTCTAAATCATATAGTTCTCCAAATGACTTGAAGTTCCAGCCAGCTTGGTTTTCCAAAGATGTTTGGAAATTTTGATCTATTAAAGAAAATCCTGGAAAGCTATTATTAATAAGGCAGTGATATGCACTCCAAAAATTTAAAAATAATAAAGTATAGGATTAGAGCATAACATAAGACATCATCTTAGCTCATCTTCCACAAATACAAATTAAAACATGTTTAAAACACTGCTTGACTAGGGGGAAGAAAAAAGCTTTTATACTCTGGGGCCTCTCAAAAGAGGCAGAAGAGACCACAGAACTGGAGCTGTAACACAAGGGAAGAGGTTAATTTAATGAGGAGTTATATATTAAAATGCAGTTAATAACAATTATTAGTTGCTCTGTGACAAGAAACTTCCACACAACTCACTGAAGTCTGCATTCCTAGCAGGAATTAGTTCCATTTATTCCTACACAATTCATTGGAACACTGGCTCTGCAATGGCAAGGTAGGAAATGCTTTTGTAAACTCTAAGATCTCATTTCAATCAAACCCTGCAAGAATGGTGTTTGAAAAGAGGCAAAGATTAAGAAATAAGTACTGGAACAAGTTTCTCTACATTGGCTGAAAATTCATTTTCCATTAAAGCTGTCAACCCAGCTTTACTGAAATAAGCGATTTTAATTACACTTGACAACCCCAAAACTGCTGTCTTATTTGCAAAAAGTCCTGTTCAACATTAGCCATCAAAAGAAAATCAATATTTCAACCCATGCCTTTTCTCCTGGCATTGATTCCTCTGCAAAGCAGATGCAAAGCAGCATTTTAGTAGGGGAGTTGCTGAGAGAAATATCTAGAAGGCAGAAAATAATAACTTCCACACACGCAAGTAGATTGACATCTAGTGTAAAAAAATTGAACTACAAACCTGTATCAACAAGGACTAATTGAATTTTTCTTAATGACAAGAGACTCAAATCCTCCAAATAGAAGCACCTTATTTTTTTTAAAAAAATAGCTACACAGAGCCAAAAACATTATACCAGTGACTGAGGAAATGCAGCTTCCAGAAGAGGAGAAATGAGATGTCAGCAGTGAATGAGAACAGCAAATGAGAAAAGTCAGAAATAAAGTGTGTCAGGGAGAACAAGGAAGGGGAACACAGACCAGCTGGTCAAGGAGCTTTTTCCACCTCTGGATAAGGTGAAGAGCCAGAGACATGCAGAACACTTGCATGGGTTAATTTTAGAATTTATGGCTGAAAGAGATCTTGGATACTCCCATTTCTGTTTTGCAAGCCCAGAGACTGATGAGGAGAGCAGTAAATACTTTCTAACCATCTGTGCTCTTTAACACAATGAATAGGGAAGGAAAGTTTCTATGTTGTAGAAAAGATATATAAAAGGCTTTTCAAAGTCATTCCACTGACCCCATGTATCAGCATCATGATCCTAGAATTTAGTGTATTAAACACCTTTGGGCAAAGATACTTTCATTCCTTTCAAAGCAATACAATTCAAAGACATCTCAAGAGTTTGTCACCTTTTTTATTTTCACTATTGGTGGCACTGGCAGATTTTGGACCTTGCCACACATTCCTGGCTCCCTGTTCCAGCCCCATTTTCAGGTTCCTGCCTACAATAATCCCACAAAAAGCAATGTATAAAAAATAGTATCTTAAAAGCTGAGAGAAGAGCATCCAAACAATTCCTGATTCATTCCCAACTCGTTTTCCATAATATTAGGACATCTCTCTGTCTCAAACCCAATGATTCACTGTCTCCTCATACTCTATTGCCCTGAGTGATGATGAAGGCCAATTTTTTTTTTATTCCTAAATTAAATACAACTCCTCAGCTGGCCATTGACCCAATGTGTTAATCACTGCCCAGCTGACAGTGTGTGCTGCTCTGGACACGACTCAAGAGTTGCTTTGACTCAGGAAAACTCAGGACTCCAGGGAACCTCTGCACTATGAGTCAGAGGCGAGCCATGACTTTGGGATAAGCTCTGAAAATGGCAAATACAGCTGGAAAAATGAAACAAGGGCTGCTCCCAGAGCCCTTTTTGCAAGGGCACAGGAGTGAGCTCCACTCTGAACCAAACCTTCCTGACAGTAATGAGAATGTAGAGGCCGAGTCAGCTGGAAAATAGTTCCTTGGCACCACTTAAACCCTACAGAGTCTTGAAGTGAAAGCTAAGGAGAATTTGCTCCATCCCCAAGAACCCGCCAATCTCAAATACATCCAGTTTTGCTCTTCAAGCTAAGGATTTTCAGAAATTGCAAACAGGCATAACCCAAGGGGAAAAAAATCCAAATGTTGTCCATTGGGCTTAAGACCAAACAACACAAAATTAACTGGAGTAATACATAATATATAACTAGAGTTTATAATAACTGGAGTAATTCTAACACAGCTCTGTGACTAATCCCAAGTAACTACTGCAGAAACACACTGAAAACAAAGGCAAGTTACAGGGGTTTGGAACAAAATGCTTGTTCTGTTTTCCTTGAGTTTCTGAATGCCATTTCCATCCCTACCTGCTAAGATACAAAACCTCCATAGCCCAAAGACAGACTGCAGGAAATGCTTAATCTCTGATTCAGGATCTGCTTTTTCTCATTTGTCATCAGTATCATACTTGGTCTGATAAAAAAGATAAGATTTAAATATATCATGGCCTTACTTGAACAAAACTGTTTTATTTTTACCTTTTTTTTCCTAGAACTAGACACCGGAGCAGCCAAGTGTGGAATGAACTTGAAATACCTGGGAATTATTCATAATAATCCTACTATATCCTTTCTTCTAAGGATTAGGGATTAATAATCACTCATGTTCAGATTTATTAATCAACTGTGAAAAAAAATCATGAGACCAGCTGAAATTTGAGATCATAATACCAAAATTCAGATGTTTGCCTTCCTTTGGGTTTTGGCATTATCTCAACAATGCAATATGGAAGGCCACAAATCTTTATTTAAAGCAGAATTTCAATTCCTATTGAGCAGTTCTGTACCAAGCACTGGGGCTTGAGCAAAAACATCAAGTATTGTCCCAAATGTTTAATTAGCAATGCAGTCAATCAAGATGTTATCACTGAGTCACTAGTGTATTAGATATTATCAGTGTGCCTGAAAACAGATTTAAAAACCATGTTCTCTATAATTAGCTAAAACTAACCTTCCTTTCTAGACTTCTCTTTATTCAGCAACTGAAACACACCAGAAGTTATTTTTTAGAACAACAGCCCTCTTGATATAATTTATGTTATAAACCTTTCTCCCAGAGGAATTTAATTTTTAATCTTTCTTAAAAAATATTTTCATCAAGACTCATATGCTTTGAAAACCCCCTTCCTGAGGCTTCCTTTATTTTTTATTCATCACTAGACAGCTTAAATGTCATCAAGGCAGAATTTCTTTGTCATCCAGTCACTCAGCCACATTACAGTGGTATAAAATAGTCAAAAGTTCAACTTAAACTGCCACCAGAGGATCTTGCTTCCCGTCAAGGTGGAATGGAGCCAGGACACAAAAGTGCTCATGGATTTCAGTGTCTGCTGGTGTCAAAACAGCTGCTCTTCCCTCTCTTGCAGAGGGACACAACCACCAACAAAAATAGCAGTACCTGGTTGTCCTGCCCATCTTATTCTCTGCTTTTTGAGCAGGTTACAGAACCAGAACCAGTATTTTCTTTATCCAGAATTCAGAGCACTTCACCTTATTCCTTCCTCTTCAGCAGATCCCAGGATTGCTGTATAAAAGCCACACAGAGGATACTCTGCTCCTGCCCAGACTAGGGGGGAAATGCACCACAGTCCTTCCCTTTTGTTCTCCTGTATTTAAATGTGACCTTGAGAAGAATTCCAAAAGCCACGGGCACATTCCTTGCTGATCCACTAAGAGCAGGGAGGCAGGCTGAGAACAGGGTTACCAACCACACAGCTCCAAACAAGGGGCATCAACACTCCCTGGAAATGGACTGTGTGTTCCACCCTCGGGCAGCCCGTGGCACCTGCCTCCCTCCCTGCACCAGCTTCCACTGGAGGATTTGCCCAGCCTTGTGACCAGCACAACATTCTGTACTTTGAGAGTGTGGATCAGAGAACTTATTCCTACCTAAAGACAGCTGTCCAAAATTAACACTTGCTGCATACCAGGTATAGCTTCATTGGCATCAGCATGTTATTGACAGGACCACAAACTTTGTCCTCTCTAACAACAGCCACAATAAGCAGCTGCTTGCCAGGAAAACCATCCTGCAAACAAACACTTGGCTGCCCTGGACACTGCCCCACATAACCCAAGGGGCTGCACAGTCCCTGACTCCAGTGCTCAGGCACATCCATTCCTGCTATTCACTGGAAACATTGGCATAGATCACCTGGCCCAGAACAAAGAATATTCTATTTCTGTCCAGTCCCCCACATCTCAAAGCACACACTGTGATTGTAACAGGCCAGAGGAGCAAGAGAAGTGCTTCCCATAACACGTCAGGGAGATATGCACAGGCACAATCCCACTGAAGGCACCTGGGGCTCTGCACTCAGCCATCCATCTCAAGGTGAAGGTCATCCTTCTGGAAAACCACATCAGCTATAAAAACACTTAGAGAATTTCAGGAAGTTCTATTTTCAAACCCCATGGTAACACAGACCTCTTTTAGACCTTTCTACAGGAGTCACATTCCCAGTGACTTGATCCCCTTGGGAGAAGACAAATTTCCATGCAGGACTCCAGTTAAAGCCATTAAGTTCATTTTTTGTCTCCATTTGGGAGGATAATTAGGAAGAGGAGAGCTAATAACACAGAGCAGTTTCCTCAGGGCAAAGGCACTGGGCAGGTCTCCAGCAGGAAGGATTTTCAGCACAGGTCCCAGCACCATCCCAGAGCTCCAGTATCCCCTCCCACATCAATCCCATATGGCAAGGGGACATTTTAAGTCCCAGGCACCTCTGCCACCACCACACTGCTTCATGCCTGAGCCCCATGTGCTCCAGATTTGGCAATTCCCAGGTCTCCAGCAGCCATGGCTTGCATGTCTGACAACGAAAAAGCTCAAGATTATTTTTAATTCTATTAAACAACACCAAGCAAAATATTTAGCATTTCTCATGTGACACGAGACTCAGTAAATACTGAGGTTGTCAGCCTTCCACATGCTCCTATTAGTCACAATCAGAGAAATCCCAATTGATATTAGCTGAAATACTAAACCAGACACCAACTTGAATACATTTTCGTTAGCCTGCACAACTGTGACTAAACTCAGGCAAAACAGCAGCTTTCAAAGATGAAAATAATGCACAGTTCTAATAAAATACTGCAGGTCAGGGTTTTTTTAATGTTCATCTCTGGTTCTACCAGCCTTCAGAAATTTGCTGTGTGTAGTCAGAGAGCATGGCAGAGAAATCTTGCTGCTGTTCTGGTCTTACACCAACATCTCTAAAAGGATAATGAAGACAGCATCACATTTCAGAAGAGATTTCCTGGATGCCTGCTGAGCTGACCTTGTTTACAAGTACTCACTGAAACGATTAATTGCTCGTATGTTCCACTCCACACTGCATTTTCTGCCCATACTATCCATGTGGACATGAGCCAGAACAAAAATTTCTATGTAATTATCCAATTAATTATTATTAATGCTAGCATTTAACAAAAAAAAAAGCCAGCTGGCATATAACAATTGCTTCACTTCTGGTGTGTGAGAACTACAAAGGGCATGTTTATTATTTTATAGCTGCTAACAAGGGAAGTTTAAAAGTTTTACAGGACCAGAAGAGCAAAGAGGAGAGTGGTGAAGGGAACAGGGAACAATTTGAATCCAGAGTCAGCACAGAATTTCTGTGCAATTGAGCCAATCAGCTCCTCTCAGTACTAATTCACAGATGGAAACCTATAGCACATTCTCATTCCCTGGCTCTATTCTTTAATTTTACTGTTCCTTGGTAGTACAAATTTCATGCTGATAAAGCAGAATGAGGTCCTGACTGACTCCAGTCTATTAGGTTATTTTTTCTTTGTACTCTTAAAAGATTTTGAGATTAGAAAGATGGATTTCTTCTGGTCCTGGCAGAAAGCAACAGCTCCACCTGGGCCAAAGGAATCAATTGATACAATAATGCAGCTGTAGGGCTCGAAGCAGTCCAAAAGCAGTTACTGGAAACTAAAGAAGCACATAACACACCCTGAAATTCTGGGCACTGCTTCACTGACATTAGTTAACCAATGCAGAGAGCCCCAACAATATACAGGAAGAAACTCTGTTCCAAGGATTAGCACAGGACTGGATATCAACACCCCCACACTCCCTCAGCTCCATCACAAATCTGCCATTAAGAGACTGATTCTGCTCTGTGCCCCAGCTCTTCCACATGCAGCATGGGAATAATCCACATGTAACTACTCACCAAAATTATCTCCAATTTTAATTCACATTTGGAATAGGAATTTAAAAAACAAGTGTTTACCAAATTAGACTAAGCAAAATTTCAAAAACTTTCAAAAATTCAAAATTTAGGTAGTGCCTTAATGGCTCTCAATTTCAGCTCCACTACAATGCCAAAAAGCAAATATGAACTCTGGTTTCTGAAGCTGCATTGCATTGCTGCTGATTTGAATTCAGGACATCACAGACTGCAGTAAGAACATCAACCTTCCCCCCAGGCTGGGTAACAGCAGGTCCTGGCAGCTGAACTTGACAGAAAACCACTAAGGTGTTGTGTGAGCTAGACAAGACTAACCTGGAAAACACAGAAATCCATTAGATCTTGATCACATCCCAGCCAAGGCTTTTTAAAGCACATGGAGACAAGAGGAGTGATGTTTGTGATTAATAGCAAAGGTGTTTTCCCATCCTTGGGGGTGCAGTGACACTGCTCAAGCACTTTTCCAGCAAAACAGGGAGCAGCACAGGCAACAGAAATCTGCAGCAGCAAAATTCCACCTCTGCATGCACTCCCAGCCAGAGACAGGTTACAGGTGTTCCTCCCTGGAAAACTGATCTGCTGGAGGTTGAACAGATTCACCTCCAAAAGGAACTGAATTTGCAGTTTGCTGGGAGCCTTCACTCCAACAAAGGAGTCCTGCAGCCTTCTGACTGCCAAGGAAGACCTCAGTGTCCAGGCTCCAGCTCCTGGATCCATGGCCTGGAAAAGTGGGGAAGGTCAGGGAGATCTGAGACTGGCAGCAGGCAGCTGCTTTTCTCCATCCCTCCTAGAATACCCAGCCAAACCTTCCCCCAACCTCTTGAAAATCTCCCCTGCAAATCACCAGCCTTCTAAAATAAAAGATTATTTCAACCCTCTCCAGACAAGCAGGGGGGTAGAATTGTGCTGCCTGAAAAGTTCCTAGCACATGACAATCTAATTTCAAGGAAGGGCTTTCATTATACAGTGAGCAGGGCTCAGGATCAGCATTTCTAGAGTGTGATGGTTTCAGGTGAGCTCCTCTGTGATGCACCAAACCTGCTCAGATCCAGAAGTATAATGAGTAAAACGTAATTAAACAATTGCTGGGAGATTTGAAAACTGGAATGGATTGGGATTTTACTCCAAATGGGTTTGTTTTCTAGCATGTATTAAAATTCTACAGCTCTAGAGAATCAAAAAGGGAAGCAAAACTCCTTCCCCAGGATCCTCTCCCACCAGAATGTGCATTGGGAGTTCAAGGAAACTGCCCAAACCGAGTATCAGCTGCCCAATTTTAAATCAGGCATTAATTAAATGTAATGGCTGATTATCTTTTTTTCCTAAGCACTGAAGGTACACAAGCAGAACATTCATTATAGATGAGCCCAGACAGCTGTTTCACCCCAGCTATGGAAAAAAAAAATCTCCAAGAAAACCAGCTTTGAAAAGAAAGCTTCTAATGCAGTCAGAGAGCAACTACAGCAAATCAGCTGGAGAGCAAAAGGTTGGCAAGACCAAACCCAGGGACTTCTCCAAGTGATTCTCTCTAGACAGACTTCAGGATTCCCCTTCAGAGGGGCCACATAAAGACAAAGACACCAAGAGTAAAATTAACTCTGCAGGATAGCTGGTGACATCCAGCACAGATCAAGGGAAACGTCTCAGGGCACTATCTTAAACAAATAAACATTGCATTTCCACAGAGTCTGAGTAAAGGGAAGGAGGAGCTTGGGAAAAAGAACAAGGTAGAATTGAGTTATATAATCAAGTTACCCAGGGAGACCTTTTTTTCCTACTGCTGCAATGCTCCAAGAGTGGCTGAGGAAAAAGCAGCATCAGAAGTCATCTTGCTTTTTCTGCTGCTGGCAAATGGTGTATCTCAAGTACACAAGTGTGAAGCATATTCATTTTTGATAAAAACATGGTAAATAAACTGAATACAGCTTGCCAATGAACCAAAGCAGAACAAATTTAAGGAGTAAAACAAAACAGCAACATCAACAGGCTACCGAGCTCTTTCCCCATAAAACCTGTAAGTAGCTTCCTTTCCCTTTCTGGCTAATATGGCATAAGGAATAGGGATTTTGCCTCCAGTCCTAGATTCACCTGGTTACAGAAGTGCTGGAAGCCCAGAGAAGATGCTTTTCACCACCACAACACTGATAAGATCAGCAGCAGCAAGACCCATGATTTGTGCATAATTACACCAGCAAATTCAGAACTGAATCCACCTCCTCAGCACAGGGCTCTTGGTTAAGTCTGCCACACATTTTCCATTTGGGAGCCATGCTGGCATTCCTGTGGGAGAGGAATGTACTACACATGAGATTTAACACACGTGGAAAGCATTCCCTCCTGACTTCCCACCAGGATCAGCTTCACCTGAATGTGAATGATCACTGCCCAGTTGTGACACACATTTTGGAGACAGCAGGGGCATCCCCACAGAGGTCTCATCATCCTTACATTATGCAACTCTAATTAATGTTGCCTTCTCCTGTGGATTAAACACAGATCTCCAGATGCAGAATAACACCCTACAGATAGAGAAATGGTCATAGCAGACATGTTCCCTGCTCAGTAATTTTCAAATACCAGCACACCAAAAGGAAAGCAAAAAAAAAAAAAAATCACAGTTCTGAAGCTGTTCTTCGAGAGTCACATGACTTGGTTTGTATTTTCAGAACTTGTTTAAAATAAAACATCACATCCAGAAGAGGCTTCCACGAAACCTACACTAAGTGTATCTTTTTATTGATAATTACCAGTTTGTGGCCAAAGATCTATTTTTGACTGTGTGCATAGTTATCCACCCTGATAAGCTAAATAAAAAGCCATTTAAAAACCCTAGTTTAACCTGAATTTTACTCACCAGAGTCCCTCTAAGTGTTGTGGTGCAGCACTAAGGACATGTTAAACACTTTACTCAGCACAAAAAGCTGAATGAATGGCACTGGATTGCACCACATCCTACTGCATCAGCAATAAGAGAACACCTTCACCTTGGAAATAAAGCACTACATGCGGCTAAATAATAAAATATATCAGCATTAAAGAATGCCTAAGTGCTCAAATGAACAAAAAGCTCCCAGCAGAAATCACACATTACATCTGAAATTTTATTTTTAAATCAGTCTCCCACAAAGCTCAACCAATCCTTCATAGAACAGTTACTGTGGTTTAGTTAAGATTAATTTTGAGCCAAAAGAAACCCTGACTTCCCAGTGTGGAAGAAAGGCACATAACTCCCAATTATGCAATAAAATGCCTAAACTGAGTATGCAAACAACAGCTCAGCTTGCCTGTGTTTACAGTACAATCCAATACAGCCTTGCAATCCTTCCTGCTTCTAACTGTGCAGCTGGGATGTTGGAATTGAGTGCTCCCACAGAAACCCATCAGCAAAACCAATAAAACTCTGGAATTCCATAGGAAACTCAGCCTTGGTTCCCAACACTGCTAAAGGACTTGGGAGCATGAATGCAGCATCCACCAGAGACAGGAGAAAAGTGACCCACCTTGCCCAACATCACATTCTGAGCTTCCCAAGACAACACAAACACTAACACTGCTTATTCCAGAGCCAAAGTCCTAGAAATTCAGACCTGCTTACATGTAGAAATATCTGATAAATACTATATAAACAAAAATATTTCAGTGGTAAGAAGAAATGAAAGCTGATAATTGATAAAGAATTCCAATTCCACAGAGCTACTGTAAAAAAAAATAATTCTACAAAGTCATGCAAGGCAGCTATTTTTATATTCCAGCAGAAGAAACAGGGGTGTGGAAATTTTTCTTTTTTTTTTTGCACTATTCTATATCCAGAAAGACCCAAGCATGGCTAAAAGCTTTTGTGGTTTAAGGCATTGCAGGGAACAGGCAGACCCAGCACAGTGGAAAGCAGAGGAGCTGTGCCAGGAGGCCACTGCTATTCCTGGCTGTCACTGGTGGGCTGGGTGACCTTCAGGGCACAGGGACACCTCTTCCCTCAGCCCCTGGGGGCACACAGCCTTTTCCTGGGCTCCAGAGGGACACAGGACAGGGGAATTCCCTTGGGACACGGCACAAGAGGAGCCACTGGGCCTGTGTGTTTGTGCTGGAAGCACACACAGCTCTCCTTCAGCTGAACAGCTCATCCACTCTGACCCCAGCAACCAACAACTCCATGTTCTGACTCACCTCACCCATTCCTGGGCTTTGAAACAGCACAGCTGCTACAACTAATTAATTAGTTCATTCGTCTAATTTTATATGGCTAAAAAACTCAAAGAACAAGGTCCACTCCAGTTCCTCCCAGGCCAGCATCAGTTCACTGAATTTCATTTACATGACTAATAACTACAGTAATTCACAATTTAGACTGCCAATTTTAAGCAATAAATAATTATAAAGAAATTAATACCTCAAACATTCAATATGAAAAGAGAGAATCACATTTACCATTACCCACAAAAGTTTCAGCCTAATTTAGTTTTGCAGCATACATTAATCTTACCTTTAAACAAAAAATATAATCAAACATTAAAAACCTAATCTTATTCTATTTGGAGCCACACTGAGTTGTAAAATTTCCATTAATTAGCAATTAAAATCATTAATTAAACAATCAAAAACTATATTTTTATTCAGTGTCACTTGGTACAGACAGGAACCTTGGCTACACCTGATTACTGCAACAACGACACATGATAATAACTAACACAGAGTTTCCTTTTCTTCTTCTACATGGTAAAAATCTAGATTTTTCTATGCATCTATACACTAAAGTAATTTAAGTCTTGTGTCAGTTAATATTAATCTTAATTAATTAATCTTAATATTAATGCTTCTTAACTGACATTGGTAATAAAAACCACAACATTGAAATGAATGAAAATTCATTTAAAATTAAAGCCCATTTCCAAGACAAGCCATCTATATTTAGAACTCTGCCTTTCTCCAGAGACAGGAAGAACACTCACTGTGCTGTTCTGTGCTTCTGCATAAAAAATATCCCAAGATTTCACATTTTCAAGTGTCAGTCTGATTTGAAACCTTGGATTTTTGGAGTAAATTCTGAATCTGGCACTCTACAAAGACTCTCACCTTCCCTTTTTCGTGGATAACTAGGCAATTTGTCATCAAAGTTCAAAAAATTCTCCCAGGAAAGCAACTTGTCAGTGCAGGTTGCTATGGCAACAACCACCATGACCACACAGGCTCCAACCATTATTTCATGGGTAAGGTGGAAGAAACAGCTCAAGATACTATAATGAAAAACCCTGAGCTGTGAGTGTTCCTGGAAAAGAAATTCAATGAAACAAAGGAATACACTCCTCTACCCCATGTTTTATCATCAGCTCAGACCTTGACTGGCAAAAAAAAGCCACCTCCACTTCACCATAAAACCTTACGTTTCAGAAATGGTGCAGCTCTGCTTCTCTTGGGACTTGGCAGGTAGAACTGTCTGAAAATGAGCTTTTTTTGTCAGAGGATAAGGGGTGTGACCTGTGTGGAGAAGCAGCAGCAAAGGGAACAGGACTAAAAAAATACAGTGAGGAAAAAGATGGATTCTATCTCAACAGCCTAAAAATAGATTCCCTGCAAACAGAGCATGGATGGCTGAGGATCTTCAGAACCAACAGCTCCATCTAGAGTTAAAAACCAAGGGATACCAGAGCAAGATGACAGGTAAAAGGTTCTCTAAACTTCTTTACAATGCCCTCTAAAACGTTCTCCAACATCTCTCAATTTAAAAATTGGCTTTAAAATACGTAAAAGTCACCAGATCCCCAGGAACCTACGAGGCTTTCACTAAAGCCAAACTGAATGCAAAACACCTAAAAGTGCTCATTTATCCCTCAGGCTTCCTACACCTCAGTGACATTCCCCACTGCAATCTGAGCCTTGGGGAGGTTGCCACCTTTTGCCAGGTTTCAGTGGGATCAAGATTTCAGCACTCCAGAATATCAAAGAATCAGCATCCCAACACTTCCAAGGAAAACTCATACCCATGTTCAACACAAAATGAAAGGTCCAGTCAGGGATACATGAAGCACTTCCCAGGCCCCAGTTGTTCACACTTATTTAAAATTGAACACTGATTTCTGCAGAGCCAGGAGGCTCCTGCTGAGCTGTCTGCACCAGAGCAAACTATTTTGCATGGCACCTCCCAAAGTAACTCAGCATGGCCACTTCATGTCTGCTCGTCCTCTTGTTCCTCTTAAGGCACATCTTACCTTGCAACCTGCACAAAAAAACAAGTTATACAAAGCCTTTGCTTCTTGATGTTGAGCCTGCACTGGATGCAATGTGGCTGTGCCTCCCAGTGTAATTAGGGATACAAAAAACAGAATAAAAAGGGGGAGAAGACAGAGCTAGGGTTAGAGGTCTGCTGCATTCCTGCTCCAGAACAAAGGCAGGCTTTGTTAGTCACTCCTTGCTTCTGGCAACACTGGAGAGCCTCAAGGGCCTTTTCCCACTTTTTTTACACTTTCCCTATCTTTATCATCCTCTCAAATCCCTGATTCCCCCTCTTGTATTGCTTTGCCTATTTACCTGTAGGACACCTGCACTTTCCAATGGCACCCCTGCTCTTTTTAGTCCATGTTCTTGATTCTATTCAGCATCATAAAAAGATAAATATTGTTTAGGACAGACCAAAACGCCTTCACTACTTCCTCCCAAAGTACATTAACATTAAAAACCCAGAACCAGCACAACAACTGACAAATTTTATTACCATCACCATGTGATTTTTAAGCTGTTCTGTGCCTCATGTTTAATTGAGAAGCTGGGGCAAGTGTGAAAATATTGGTCTAAATGACACTGCACAAACCTACACAGTAACAATCATCACCAGGAAATATCTGACTACTGACTCAAGGCACCTCATCCTCTGCAAAGTGCTCGCTTTCCTGAAACATGCAGCAGCTACAAATTTCTAACAGGGGTCAGCACGGTGTCTTTGAGTTCTGAAAAGCTAAAACACAAACCAGAACATGCACAAGCAGTTGGTGATGGAATCTTTGCCTGGTGATTTATCACATTTGGAATACAGATGCATGGTTATGGTTATAGGTTTGTATCCATTTCCCACAGCAGAAGCAAGCCTCGTTTTGTTGTTTTGTTTTTTAAATAACATTTAAATCTGAGGACACAATATTACAAATTCATACCATTGTTAAAAAAGGCTGAAAAAAACTTCCAGAACCTCAAGACTTGATCTCTTACTCTCTAGTACCAGCAGAGAGAAATAAGGATCTTTCAAAGAAGCAGTTCACACACACGAGTTCCCTTTTTACAGGAAACTTCACCCATTTAATGACAAAAATAAACTCACTGCCTTTTCCATACATTGGAGAGAACAGGGGGCACAAGGAAAAGTCTTCCTATTTCAGAATTTTACTCCAGAACCCCAAATTTAATAATCCATGCGCCAAAAACCACACTTTGGCTTCAGCATTGCCACATTACTCCCACATCAGAGGAACACATTGATTTCCAAAATGAAATAAAGGAGCAGCAACTGAAAACAACTCTTTATTTCTTCTGGATCTGTGTTTTTAAACAAAAAAGAAGGACAATAAAAACAAACCCTGGTTTCTCACGCAGTCAGTTTTGTGTTCCAAGTTAAATAAAAACATGGCACCAACACAAAAGTTTACAAAATATGAGGAGACCTGCATATTAATAAAAACTCTTTCAAAAATAAAGTGTAAACTTGATATAAGGAAAAACCTGGTATTTCCCTGGCTTTGCAAATGTTTTTCAGCCCAAGGCATGCAACCTCACGTTCAGCACAAAACCAAGGAAAATGACTGGAAACCATTTAAATCTTCTGACCAGAATGGGCAACACTTTTCTTGCACAAAGCCAACTTCTCTTCATCCAAGTTCACTTTTGAAGCAATTCCTGTATGGGAAAGTGTTGGCAGAATGTGCACTGCTAATTTCCCATCTAGAAATGGAAAGTTCTACCCTCACTTACTCTTTGTTGAGACAACAAACCCCTGAAGGATCTTTTAAAGTTCCCAACAATGTCCCTGGAAACACTTGCCTAAAAAATGATAGCTGGAAGCAACTCAGCTGGGCTTTGTGCTTTTCCAGGCATCATTTCCTCAGTGATAGCTTTAAGCTCCTGAAAACTGGCAATTTCATAATGAAAATTATTACCCATTCTTTAAAAGACACCAAAATACTTCAAAACTCATTTCCAAATGGCAGAGACTGCAGGCCTTGGCCAAAATGTGTATTTATGTATTAGTGGTTGTGTTTCTTTTAAGTCAGAGAAAAAAATTCATATCTAAACCATTTCCTTTAAACTGTTTTTAAGCACAGACTGAGAAAACATTTCAAGAAGTTCATCAATATTTTTTTAACAACAGAAGTTTTGATGAACAAAACTTGAATAAAGGCTCTCTTTTCATTTCACAAGAAATGAGGATGCTAAGGAAATACATGAACAAACTGTGTGACACTAGAAATGAAAACACAGTATTTTCCAAGCTTAAAGAATGCCCCTCCTTACCTCCAGAGCTGAATGAAAGCACTGTTACATTACTGACACATGGATCTACTTGTCACTTTGTATTAAAAAGACTTTTGTAAATGACTTTAATGAGAGAAAATTAAAATAAACCGGAACACAGAAATACTTACATTTCATTCACTTTCTCTTCTGGGCCCTGAACTTGGCCTGTCACAGTTCCTTGGCTGGTATTTTTAACCCAGCCAACCACTCCTAATTTCTTGGCTTCCTGTTCTGTGTACTGATTGGGGAAATAATGAGAGAGAACCATCAGTGCCAGCTCAGACACCACATTCAGAACACTTAACCCCCCACCTGCATTTGCCCAGCTGCAAGAGCTACACTTAAAAAATAAAAATCCATGAGTGATGCTCATCCTCAGGCATTCAGGTGTTCCTGGCAGCTCTGAGCTGCAGCAGGCACAGCTCATCTTCCAAAAGGAACAAGATTTGGATCACAAAGGACTCCACTAATCCCATACCATTCCCTTGTACCTACTTTATTGCTTTCCATAGCTCCTATCACTGCTCATTTGACCCTTCAATCACCACAGTTTTTAAACTCATTAAATCTGCTACGTGTACAAACTTCCCAGCTCCCTTTCAAATCCCTTCCACCCAACTTTCACCCTTTAAATCCCAGCCCCAGCTGCTGCCATTTCTACTGACAAACACCAGCAAAGGTCATAATCTGATTACTAGGAAAAAATGAGCATATTTCTGCAATACAAAAAAATAGTTTTCCAGCCACCCAGTTGTGATAAAATTCACAAATAGCAAGAGCCAAACTTCATGTCTGTGGGACCCATTCTGAAATACTTCTGCTTTGGGGTAATTTATCCAATTAAAAAGTGGTGCTGACTATGAACAGTGTTTTCCAAGGTGATTATGAGCAGCTTCTCTGAACTAATTTGCCCAAAAGCACAGGAATGAAGCTGCAAACCTTTTCCTCAGTACAGCAGAACAGCTCAGGACTGGCACTGAGCTGCATGTTCACATGGCTCTGGCTCAGCTCAAAACAGGCACAGCAAGCTTGGACTTAGCCCTTCTGCTTGACAGAGTAACTAAATCCAAGGCAAACTCCTCCTTTCTCACTATACATATAAATTATAGATAAAATCTCTCAAGTTTTATATTAAGCATGGGGCACTATTTTGAGACAAAAACACTAATCTTCCTTTAATTGTGTCCTCTTCTTTCGTGAGTTTCTGTGACATGCAAAACCATCTGCTGCACTCCAGAGCTCCTGGAGTCACCTGCTTAGGGCATGAGCCACAAAGGGCTTATTTGCAGCACATTTTTCCCTCAAATTATTCCACAGTAACCCTTCTTTTAATACAGGTACTGAGTTGCCATTTGAAAAATTAAACTGAAACACCTTGTTTCAGATTTAACCCTTCTAAAGATTAAGGTGTTAAAACATTCTTGTGGCTGCTACATCACAAGTAATCCAAACCAGAATCTACACAAGCTACACATCAGTAAGTTTCTAAAAATTCATTTTAACATAAAACCATTTCAAGCGTACTCACAGTACTTGACCATCCAACCAAAATTCAGGCTGGATATGTTTACACTCCACAGACCTGCTGCCTTATTTTTAGCCCTGGAAATATTATACCATAAAGTAGCTAGCAAATCCAGCATTGCCTTACCATCCTGAAACAAACACCTAAAAAAGAAAGAAAAAAGAAAAAGAGAATTAGAGTCCTGTGAAAGCATATCACCTGTAAGAATTTCAGATAACATAAAGGAGCAATAATGCACATACAAGACACCCATAGCGTTTTACTCTGGAAATTTCAGTGATGCTAATATTAGAGAAACCGATCAGAACTTGTGTTTGAGCCTTCCCTTCGTCACACGATTATTGCCATTCAAGTATTTAAATAACAGCGAAAGCGCCGCAGTGTGTAAATGGCAAGGACGTGAGGAGCATTCCCACATTCCCACAGAAGTCATGAGCGCCAAGTGCGCGCAATGGGAGCTACGTCGGACAGAGCAACCTCTGCTCCAGGAGGAGCCGAGCCTTAAGGCGGGGGAATATTTACAACGATTTAAAATTTAAAAAAAAACAAACCACAAAAAGAACAAACAAAAAGACCCCACCAAAACCCAAAAACTTTTCCGTCCCGCTGGGAACGCGGCGGCACCTGCCGCCTCCCCTCAGGCCGTTCCCGCCCCGCGCACGCGCGGAGCCGCCGCCGCCTCAGCGCAGCGCCCCTCGCCCGCCAGCCACCCTCAGCCCACCATTACCTTGCACCCGCCCGAAGACTTCGTAATCCACGGACTTGAGTGCGCCGGAGGCTTTGGCCAGGGCGGACATGGCAGCAGCGGAGGAAGAGCTGTTGTAGCAGCCGCCGCTGCTCCGCAGAACAGCGGCGCCCGGACGGGAACGCGAGAGGCTCAAGCTTACCGTGTAAGCGGCCGCCTCACATGTGGATGGGGCGGGCCACGGCACCCCAACGGAGCCCTAAGTGTGAGGGGAAAAAACCCGACAGCGACGGGCGGAACCATCGCTCCTCCTGTGAGGGGAAACACCTGATAGCGAGGGGTGACACAGCTCTTCCTGTAAGGGAAAACATCGCTACTTCTGTGAGAGGAGAGCGCCTGCCCCGAGAGCGGGAAACTGTTCCTGCCGTGAGGGGAGAGCGAGAAACAG
>VWYI01040398.1:694261-774946 GCA_013399455.1 Anthoscopus minutus
GTGAGGGGAGAGCGCCCGGCCCCGAGAGCGAGAAACAGCTCCTGCCGTGAGGGGAGCGCGCCTGCCCCGAGAGCGAGAAACGCCCCGTGATCCCGAGGGCGGGAAAAGCTTCCCGCTGTGAGGTACGCGGCCCCGCATCCCTGAGGGGCGGTCCTACAGAGCCCTCACAAGGTGTCATTCCTCTCTATTTCAGATTAGATATATGGTCAGAGAGCAGTGTCGGCAGCATCTCCTCCTTCAGGGCTGGTGCTGCCACATACACACCTGGCGTCTCCAGTGTCCACGGCACAGGTGAGCAGCATTAGTCTTTTCCAGGCATTTACAGGAATCATTGGAAACAAAGTGTGTACCATACATTGCTGAACTGAGATAATTTTGCCTGATAAGGTGGAAAATTAGGTAGCTGAAAACTAAAGCATAAGAAAAAACCTTCAAATTTGTCTTCGGCATCCTTCCCTGAATGAGACTGAATGACCAACTTAAATTTCCAATCTCCACATGACTTTAAAAACTTCAACCAGAGTTTCAACAGCCCATTTCTCCTCCCTGTGCTGGGGCAAATGCCAGTTGTCTCAGCTGGAACAGCAAACCCCAGAGAAAGAAAGCTCATTGCATGCAAGACGTTCACCCAGCTTTCAGTGGTATTTAGTATTATTTATGGCTTCATTAGAAAACTGTCTATGACATTTTTCCAAAACTGTAATCATATTTCTTTTGTCTATATACTACATACATAAAAACAAGTCAATAATTGATTATTTAGTAGGTTGAGTCTCCAAGAACACACCACAAAGAGCTCTCTCTTGTGTGTTCAATGTCTGCTTGAAGTTTAACTTTAGCCCCACCATATTTCCTTTTTTTAAAAAAAAAACCCTACAACTTTTCAGGCAGAATTCTACATTAAAAACAGCATTTATCCAGCCTCAGAAGATGAATTCTGACTGCTCTCGCTCACCAACAGATTAAAGGTAAGTCAACAGCAACTTTATAATAAAAACCAAAATAATTTCTATCCACATACACTTTGTGTTCTACAGTAATGCTGCATAACTTGAGTTGTTCACAGGTTTGGATCTTAAGACTAGAGAGAGATTCATAATAAAGTCCTAGAAAAATAGCAAAATTACTTTTCCCAGATGCATGAGTTAACTAGAGAAACAAGCCCTCAATTCAGCACAGAACAGAAATAGTCACATAACAAACTAAAAGCTTCCAATATGACAGGGAATAGGAACACAATGGACAAAACTTCATTTGCTTTACCTGTACAGCACATTAAATCAAATCTACGTGTTTCACAAAGGCCACACATTTTTCTCCTGTGGAATCAGCACCATTTTGTTTTGAAAGAGGAGCAGAACACAGAAAATCTTTGGTAATTTGCTGCCATCTGGCAGCAGTGAAGAGCAAGACCAGTAAAAAAACTCATTTATAGTAGCAATTTATTGCATTAGGAAACCACACAAGCCTTGAAAGGAGAGCTTATCCTGGTGCTGATGACACTTTGCTACCTGCAAATTCCAGCACTGGCTACAACAACATTTTTTTATCACTAGTCTTTGATTTCATTTGTTTGTCATAACATCTTTGCTTACACAAGTCCAACTTTCTCCTTATTTCATGACAAGTAGCAGAAAACTCCAGAAGACAATACTGTGAAACTTTTAATGTTTTGCTGCTGAAGTAATCAATGTTAGAAACCAGAAGTTACTAAAACATACTAATTAGCAAGAGAGCTTTAGCACCCACTACTAAGAAATGCAGGCAGCCTGCATGGAGTTCTGCATTTCCCTCCCACTTCCAGCTGTTTATCCAGGGTGGTGGCATTGGCCTGAGGAAAACTGAAACTTCTCAAAACTACAGCCAGTTGTAAAAACAACAATAACCCCTTTCACCACCAGGCCCTCTGCCCCTCCTCTGGGCATAAAGCCTTTTAAAACTCATAGCATTCACTCCAAGTAGAGTAAAAACTTTCCAACAATGCTGGGTTTTGGCCATGGCATGAAAAAGGGAACAGCTACAATTATTACTACTGGAAAACGCCACAAGCCAAGAGCAGTGCCCTTGCAGCTGAACACCAGGGAACAGCACAAACACAGCTTGGCCCATCAGTGACACCAGTCCCACAGTACCTGGGCAGGCAGGGTCCCTCCAGGAGCAGCAAGCTGAGCTGGAACCACAGCTGTAGCACAGAGGTAAAACCAGGGCTCAACACACCCAGTATTTAAAGGCAAGAGCTCTGCCCCGCCCTCAGCTTAAGTGGAGCTGCTGCACCAAAGAGCAGAGGGGGTGTGTGTGAGGCCCAGGTGAGGCTGGTTGGGAGTTTCAGACCTATTGGTGCCCCCGACTCTGGCCACTGCTAATAAAGAGCAATTTGATTTAAAGCATCGCAGTCACTAAGCTTTTGGGTTGGTCATTTGACATTTTTGGCTTCCTTGTTTAAGCTGTTTGTTCGTGTCTGGCACAGAGTAGCGGGACAAGGAGGCTTCTGCTTCTCTCGTTACTCACCACTGCCATCTCTGTGTGGCTGTCACCTCGCACCACGGCACACACCTGATGTTTCCCACTCCCGAAATGACTGCCTTTGGCATTCACATGGATACCCCATCAGGCACTTGTCTCCATTCATCCTTCACCTTGTAACTACAGTTTTTTTCTGCACCTTTTTTGAGGAACCCAACTCCTCCTCAAACCTGCTGTGATTTCATTTCTTTCTCCTGCTACTTCTTATCCTAAAAGTTTCTTGAGGTATCTTTAGCCTTGCAGCTCTGTTTATCTGAACCAAACTCTAGGCCTGATTTGCTTGCAAACTGTCCCCAAATGATTTTTATGTGTGTTTCCCAAAGGACACCAAAGCCTCCAGATAAATAAATAATAAAGATACTGCTTCTGTTGCCAGGTTATTGCTGTTACCTAGGGAGCACAGAATATCAAGGAAGAAGGTTGGAAGCAATGTAAGCTTAGTCTGACCTTTCCCTCATTTTTACCCTCATTTTCTGTAAATGGTAATGCACATCAGAGTTTATTTTTCTATCCTTTAAGATAGAAGAAGAACTGCTGTTCCTTTATGTTTCCTTCTTCAGGCAAAATTATAAAATTCTAACCTTTTTCACTAGACTTTCTCTTCTCCTCATTCCCATATAATGTTTTCTTCTCCTAAATTGCATTTATTCCTCAATTCTGAATGAAAATTAATGGGATTGCTGCCTCTACTTCAAAGCTGTACGAACTTCATCAGGGATGCATTATTGGCATCCTTATTTACATAATATCTAAATACACAGAAACCTTTTGGAGGAATTAATCTCCCAGTTTTTCCTCTTTACTGGCTATCAGGAACTCTGTTCTTCTGAGCACCACAGGTTCTGTTTGGAAGTCTCAAGGGCAAGGCAGGCACGAAGGGGGATTCTTTGAGAGCTTTACCCTGGTGGCTGAGTGACTTTATAGATGAATCCTCAGTGTGCCCATGGCACAGGGAGGTGACCTGGTTACAACACTTGTCTCCTGACCCATTTATAATCCAGGATCCAAATCCAGGGACGTGACCCGTGTGGGACGAACTCCCCACCTGTGCAGCAGCCCCTGGGCAAGGGGAGTGTTGGGAGTGTCACACCCACACAGATCCGATTTCAGGAGTGCAGCCAAACTTTGTGTGGATGGGACCTAAATTTGTCCCTCGTGCTCCAAAATCCCGGCCTGCTTACATAAGGGAACCAGGGGACACATACAAAATTGTAAGCCTGTTATTTTCCTCTGGCTAGGCTTACATTGTTTAGATTTCATGTTGGTTTTTTGTTTCATTTTTGTGTCATAGCCTGATTCTGTAGGGCTTGAAGGCCTGTCAACTGATTCCCTGAAAGGAGCTTTTATTTTTCAAGTTGGGCAATAAACCTTCATCAATAAAACCACATGAAAACAAAGTTCAAATTTTTTCAGTCTAAATTAAGCTTTTAAAAGTACTTTCACTGATATATATATACATATATATATAAAAAAGAATTTTTAAGTAAATCATTCCTAGTTGGTAGTAGTGAAGTTTTAATCTGAGTTTATAATAAGGAACTAAATCACTGCGTAAATATAAATACTTGCTATGAGAAAATCACCCTTGGAAACCTGCATCATCACGGCAAAGTTCTTTTAAACTACAAAATGTTGGGAATTAAAATATGAGCACAAGAACTGATGTGTCCTATGGCAAAAAAACCCCATCTCAAACAAAAATGTGATTGATAAAGTTAAACTATTCAGTACCAAAGCACAGAAATCAGGTGGAATTTGGGGTTAAGTCTCTCAGTCCTCTGCTGGCATGAAGGCTCAAGTCAGCCTTGGCTTGGTGACTAAATCCAAACACAAACCCACCTACTATAATGCCTACATTTCAATTGTTTTGATAGGAAAGCAGATTGATCCAACATTTGATTTATGAAATATCCATTCATAGGAAACTCATTAACATTTGGGGAAAACATTGAGGTTCTACTGTTATGTTTTCTCCTCCTGCACATGCTGAGGAGGAGGAGATGTGGTCATTTAAGGCAGTAACTTTTTATTCCCATTGAAGCACAGGAAATTTTAAGCATCACCCTTCCCACGGCTGCCAGAACAATGCTGTCAAATTTAGGGAGGATTCAGGGCTCTACAAAAGATCTAAGAACACACAAAAGAGCGTGGGTTGCTAAAGGAATGGTTTCTCTGGGAGGTGGGTTGACAGCATTACATTTTGTAGCTCTGTAAAACTATTTGATTCTTAATTGCATTCGACCTTTATTTCTTCTCTAAAGCAACTAAGAGAAAATAGTGAGTATTTCAGAATCTTGCCCTGTGTTGGTGCAGCCTGTGCCATCAGAGAAGGCCTCACTGAATTGATTACTGCTTCACTGCTTGGAATTGGATAACTTCTGGATTTCACTCTCCAAGCTTGAGCATGTGGCCAGCTCTCATCAAAAGTATGATTCAAAGACATTTACATGTGACAAATTTGGTGAAAGTCAGCATCTGAGTGAGGAAAGATCCTCTCTTGCCTTTGAAAGGAGGAATGCTGTCAGTCTCAAACTTTTGTCCATCTTTATCATTAGATGGAATCTTCCCTGTCCAGCCTAGCAGAAACTTTAGTGGTTCTGATAAAGCAGGAAGAATCAGCATGATTTTTGTAGACCACACAGGTCTGTCTGATCATAGATAGCAAAGAGGCCTTGTTATTCCTCACACAGAAGAACACAGGGCACTAAAAAAAAATCCCGGATAAAAAGTTAACAACAATCAAAAGAGAACAACTTTTCACACTGTGCATGAATCAGAAATTACTGCTGCAGAACACGATGCCAGAACATAATGAGCTTAAAAAGCAGATGAATGAGGCGATGAGAAACTCATTTAGCACTATTAAACAGAATGAAATAGCCTGTGACTCAGGATTTCTGCCTGTGAACTAAGAAAATGGAGAGTATGCAGGGGGGAATAAGATTGTATGCACGCCCAGTTCTTAATCTTTAGTTCTGAGTTTTAGTCTTGTCACAGGAAAATGTTCTTGCACATTTCTGCAGCAGAGACTGAGGCCAGTCTGAAAGGAACTGAAAGCTTCCCTGGAAAAAATAAACGTTTGCAGGGGCTGCAGAGAGAAAAAGGCATGGAGGCTGGGAATCTAATGAGAAAACAAGACTACCTAAGTGAATATCTAACTTCAAAAAAACCACAGTGAGGGCACCTGAAGGAGATACTGTACAAAGTAACTCTGATGGTACCAGCTGCCCCCAGAAAAGCCCCTGGAGAGCCGGTGGATGCCATCCCTTGCTCTGTGCAGTGCAGGGGTGGATCAGGGGCCCAGGGCTGCTGGCTGTGGCTGCACTCAGGGGGCTGCAGCTGCTGAGATGCAGAGGCTCTGTCCACATCCAGCTCTTGGGTGCTCTGAACTTGCTAACACCTCTGACACCACCCCAAATCCCCTTTGCTCTTGACTTCCCGTCTCAAAACTCCCTGTTTTTCAGAGGTGCTACTTTGCTGAGGATATTTGGGGGTATCCAGAGTGATTCTGACCTAGTTTCTCATTTCAGAGCCTGTCAAGCCTCCTGCTAATACCACTCGAGATGCTGATGGCTCTGTCTTCCCCAGGCAAAGGGGGCTGGAATCTCCAAGGACAACCATTTTTCCAGCAGTGCCTTTGGGTAAGCAGATTAATTCAGAGCATGGCTACAGGATTTGAGCAGGCATTTGGCAAAGCCAAGAAAGCATGAATCAGGTTCTGTATCCATCCATTGCAATGCTACTGAAAAAGAAAACACATGGGGGTTGTAGATAGTGGTATCACAGGCACAGTGAACGCCCACTGGATTGTCCTGCAGAGCCCTCTCTGGAGATTACAAGCTGTCTTTTTCCTGCTCTTTTTGTTCAAGGCAGATTCTGTTCCTCACTTGAGTTTTCTAAACCCCCTGAGCTCTTTCACCCAGTTCCCAGTGTTTTGCCCAGCAGAAAGGCAGCTGCTGCCTTTGTACTAAGCAAGGCTGTTTTGCACTGGGCTTGGCCTGGAAGTAATAACACAAATGTGGTAAAAGCAACTTTTTCCTCTCCCTGGGATAACCATGAATTTACAGGCCTCCTATGCTCTTTAATTGGAACATTCCTTCTATCCTAAATGGCCTTCCTGACAGTTATATTTCCAAGGTTGCAAGGAAGTGTTATTTACAGTCATTGTTTCACCTTGAACTTTTCTTAATGGGGTACCTGGGACAATAATAAACCAATTTATAATTCCTTGGATCCTGGTGTTAGTCAGCAGGCCCAGCACTACCATAATGATGCCCCTGACATAATTACACTTATTATCCTCACGTTACCGGGGCATAGACATAAACAATATGCCAGGTTAGACCAGGCGAACACCAGAGAGCTCTGAGTTTGTTCCATGTGACCCTCCCAAAGGTTTGTTAATCTGCTGGGTGTCTCCCTAACGCCCTGTGAGAAAAGCTGCTGCTTTAGAAACGTGCCAAAAAGTCTCCCATGCAGATTCCATGCACAAAACCACTCGGCCAGAAGCAAAGGATAGATAATTCTTTAGCAGGAGAGAAAGGATTGGTTGCTTAAGGGAATATTTAAGTCAGCTTGCTTCTCCTCCAGAATTCATAAATATTTAAATACTTCTGATCCACATGCCCAAACAGTGAATACACAATCCACCCACAGAATTAAAGCCTGAACAACTACTTGAGCTATGGCCACGATAAACAATTATTTGTGCTGAATGCTGCTTGAAACAAGACTGAAAATCTGGGCGAAGATTTTTGGTTGTTAGTTGATTTACTCTGGGTTGGGAAAGCAGACCTTCTATAATTTTAATTTTATTTTTAAAATTGCCAATTTTTTATCTGGACAAGGAATAGACAAAGCAGAGAACTGCAGATGGAGCCGTTTAAAAACAATAAATATGATCAGGCACTTGGGAAAGGTGTGTCACAATCCTCCCTGGCAGACACAGGGCTGCTGCACGAGATGCCCAAGTCCATAAGGAGCAGTTTCTGTGTGAGTGACTGCAGGCTGCCAAGGGACTGGGTTTCCTTCATTTCCTAGAACAGCCGAATCCCTAGGAATGACCTTTGCGAGTTCTCTGTCATCACAAGCTCCTCTGGGGCTGCTTTCTGTTTGGCAAGAGAGTCAGACAGAAAAATCCATCCCAGTGGCAGAAGAGGAACAGAAAAATAACCCTAATGTCTCTTTCCCCAAAGTTGGCTGCATTTCTGTCATGTCCAAGGAATTAATATTTATTTCAAATGGCTGTGAGTAATTTGGAAAGAACCTCTTACAAAGAGGCTCGAGTCTGTTGCTTTTTCTCCCCCAGGCACAATAGTTTCCAGGGATATCTTTGGGAGTTTCAGACATGTAGAGGAAACAGCCTGTCACAGGCAGAATCTCTGCTGTGGATTTGGGACAATGATGCTTTCCAAATCTTAGGCAATAAGGCACCAAAAGGGAATAAATCCAGGGAGTGGAGAAAAAAACCCATTTTTCCTATAAATTCTTTCCCCAAGGAGAATTGCGGTCCTGTTCTTATACAAATAAAGACTGTCCATTGTAAGCACAGTAACCCACTAAGTTCAGCTGGAAAAGAACAGAGGCCAAACAATATCTTGTGAATGGATATAATTGAAGATGGTTTTAACTCTCATAAACAGAACCACTGGGAATGTAAAGTGAAGAATAACAATGCTGCACCTACTTGGTCAGCCTTGTCTATGTAATAGAGTTTTAAAAATCATACAGGTGCCCGTAATAACACTTGAACCTCTTCACAAGGGCCTCTTATTTCTGCTGAACAGAAATGTTCCACTTACATTAGAACACACAGATCCAGGGAGGCATTGCAGAAAAAGAACAATATTCAGCGTATGTGCTGTAGGTGACACTGAACCCGCCTCCCCATCCAACTTGAAACATGTCATGGAGTATTTAGACAGCCTTATTTTAGGGACCTAAAATTAGTTCCTCTGAATCACACTTCAGAAGAACCTATTTTTGTCCCATACTACACAAGAAACTTGAAGTTCCTCATTCAGATGCTGTAATTACTCTTGCCCTCATCCCCCAAATAGACAAATTCTCTCTAAAATAGAAGTTTGTATGACAGGGATCTTTCTGAGTTGCCTCTCTGTCACCTTTCAGTGCCAGCTTTGGATGACTGACCAGTTTAGAAACTTGGGGCTGAAAGCCTGAGGATCCTCATCAAAAAGTACATATTCCTCTTTATCCCTGGAGTGGGGCTTTGTGAAGTTTGGGGGATCATAGGCTAGGACAGGTATGGTACAGGTAATATGAAGCTCCTGTTGGATTGGCTAGTCTTTTCCAAACTGTAAAATCATAGAATGGTTTAGGTTGGAAAGGAGCTTAAAGCCCATCCAGTCCCACCCACACCATGGGCAGGGACACCTTCCACCATCCCAGGTTGCTCCAAGCCCTGTCCAGCCTGGCCTTGGGCACTTCTAGGGATGGAGCAGCCACAGCTTACCCATGTCAGGGCCTCCCCATCCTCGCAGAATTTCTTGTGTATATCAAATCTAAACCTATTCTCTTTCCGTTTGAAGCCATCCCCCCTTGTCCTGTCACTCCAGGTCCTTGTGAAATGTCCCTCTCCATTTTTCTTGTAGGCTCCCTTCAGGTACTGGAAGGGCTTCAGGTACTGAAAAATAGATAGAAACCCATCACTCAAAAATTATCCAGCTTTTGAGTGGAAAAGGACAGATGGGTCACCAAGGAAAACATCTGTGCTAAGTAGTCACTGGAGAGCTGAGGCAGCAGGAGGCAAGGCTGAGTGACAAGATTCCCAAATCTCTGTGCCAGTGCTGGTGCTGGCTGCCCTGGGGCACCGCCCGAGGAGGGGACACGCGAACAGCCCGCAGCGCGAACAGCCCGCAGCGCGACCAGCCCGCAGCGTGACCAGCCCGCGGCGTGACCAGCCCGCAGCGCGAACAGCCCGCAGCGCGAACAGCCCGCAGCGCGAACAGCCCGCAGCGTGACCAGCCCGCAGCGCGAACAGCCAGCAGCGCGAACAGCCCCAANGCAGCGCGAACAGCCCGCAGCGCGAACAGCCCGCAGCGCGAACAGCCCGCAGCGTGACCAGCCCGCAGCGCGAACAGCCCGCAGCGTGACCAGCCCGCAGCGTGACCCGCGCCACTGTCGGCGCTCCCGGTTTCTCATGAATGGGAAGATTGTGTTTTTCTCACCACCACACCGCTCGGCTTCAGCACTTCCCAGGAGGCAATGCCAAAACCAACAGGTGGCTGCCATATTTGGGCTGCTGGCAATTCGTATTCCTCCTACTTAATAGGAGAGGAGGAAGCTGTTGATGTGAAGTGGCACAGACGGGTCCTGTGTTATGAAAGCCTCGTCCTTCATCATCTGACTCGGGAACCAAATGTGCTCTCACACACGGCTGCAGCCAAAACATATTGCAAACTTGAACAACACGTTTATTTTTGACTCGCTTGGCGAAGTGTATCTGTTTTTTTCCTCTTTTTAAAGAGCAGAACGGTGGCATAGCAGGGAGGGGAAAGCATTGGGGTTTTTTTAATAATTACTAAATGTAATTAGTAAATGAATCGACATGCAGAAAATGCATTCAAAATGCAAGTACTACAGGTATGCTTACTACTGTAATGATGAATGGAGCAGGAATCTCCTGTCCCCTTGGAGAGGGGAATGGAGGAGATCACATGAGTTGGTAGGATGGCTGTCAGAGGTGGTGATGGTGTAAGTTGGCACGTTTTTCCCCAAAAGCTGTTTAATCCTGGTGGAAGGCATTCCCGTGTCTGAGGCCACAGCTGAGAAGGCAGCTTGCTGGTTCAGACAGAACAGGCTCCCTGAGGTCAGAGGTGTTCATTCACATGCCAAATGCTCCAAAATGCCTGGAAAATCAAGGCTTCGTTTTAACTTGGGTTAGAAAGGGCAGGAGTAATTTTTTATAACACGGCTACAAAGCAACAGAACGCAGCTGTGAAGCTCCTGATGTATCTGCCAACTTCAATTTCAGAAAGCTGGGCTAGAATTTTGATTTTTTTCCCCCTCCAAGTCCAAACAAACTCTGTATGCTTCAAATTTGACAAACACTTTCCCACATTGGAAATGCCTGAACAAATCGCCATTGTGATTATCAAGAATTGCCTCTAAGTGACAGAAAATAAGTAATTTTAGACTTTTCAGTTTCAATGCACACATATTACCCTTTTCACTAACCACAGATACTGTTTTTTCATTACAGCTTTTGGGACAATCTATTCTTGATTGAATTGGTGATAAAACTATTCATTTCATATTGTGTATTGCTGTTTTCACCAGAAAAATGCTAAACCAAGATGTACTTTATCCCCACAGAAAGCTGCCCATGATCAAGTTTTATTTTTAATTGAAACCAGAAAGGGCGGAGATTCATCTAAGAACTGTTTTGCCTCATGCAGATATGAGGCAACAGAACTGTAAAGTCCCTGTGAAAGATAGCAGCAGTTTTAGTGAAGTCCAGCTATTTTGTAATCATGTAAAAGTTGATAGATGTGATCCATGAGATCGTGTGATACAAAATCTCTAGGAATGGAAGGGTATTTCAGAAGGACAGGACACTAAACAAAATCCGGCTGCTTCCTTTATTAAAAACACAGGTCTAGGAGGGTGAAGAAAGTGGAATGATATAAGTGCACTCCTCAGGAAGATGCCAGGATGCCTTTGCCTGTCATACTTAGGTTTTCTCTGGTGTTTCTCCTCTCCCTATCATGTTCCACAATTTAGTTAGCCATCTCTTTTTTTTTTTTTTAAATTTTAAGCAGAGCTAGTTTGAGCACAAAGATCAGAAAACAGGATTTTCCCTTGTCAGTAGCTCTAAATCTAATCAGTTTGCAGCTGTTGTACGGCCACGATGTAACTCTTGAGGGGAAATTCAATTATATTAGGACAGCTGGAGAGAACAGCTATCAGTGCTGTTATCACATATCCCTCAGCAGTTTTATCCCACACCCACGGCCCGCGGGCGAGCTCTGCACTCCTGACTAGCGTTATTATTTCAAATAAGCCTCTTAGGCAGCCGCGCAATCTGCTATCAAACTCCGGGACTAATTACAGCACTACCGAATCAATTAGGCTGGCAAAGACCTCGGAGATGATCATCGAGTCCAGCCTATGGCCCGAGCGCTCCGTGTCAGCCAGAGCAGGGCACTGAGTGTCCGCCCTGTCTCTGCACCTCTCCAGGAACGGGGACTGCGCTGCTCTCTCCAGCACCCGCCCCGTCCCCACCTCCACCGAGTGTTTCTGAGCGAGAAGCAATGCTCCATTCCCACCCGATGACAGCAGCCGCCGGGCGAATGTTTTAACTCCGAATTACGCGGCAGCTTTAGGAGAAGGGCTTTTTAACAAACCTCAAAGCCGCGGAGCGCGAACCCTAAACTCGGCCGGGCACCGTGGCCTTTCCACCCTATCCCCGCGGCGGTGCCTGAGGGGACCCGCAGGGGCAGCGCCGCCGCCGCCCCCGGCAGAGNGAAGGAGATCGTCTACAACAAGCTGCTGCCCTATGGCGAGCGCCTGGAGGCAGAGGCCGCCCGCTTCCTGGAGCACATCAAGGGCAACCTGGCCCGCGCCGTGCAGCTGCAGGAGCTTTGGCCCGGCGGGCTCTTCTGGACCAGGAAGCTCTCGACGTGAGTGCCGGGGCGGGACGGGGAACGGGGCCTCGGGCTGCGAGAGGCGCGTCAGTCCCTTCCCTTGCCTTCGCTTCCCTTCCCTTGCCGGGCCGGGCCGGGCCGTGCCCGCCGGGAGCGCCTCCCGCATAACGGAACCGCTGGCGCCCGGCCGGGCCGGGGCTCCCGGCCCCTGTCCCGTCCCTGCCTTACACAAGGCCAGCACTTCCACATCGGAAACGGGGACAAAGGTGGCTCCGGCCGCAAGAACTCGCCTGCCGCCTCTGAAACTTCCGAATTTCTACGAGTTAAGCGCTTGTGCGTTTAACTCATGCTTTTTTTTTAAATACTTGTATATTTATTAATGCCTGTTTGGCCACCTGTTTCACCTTTCCCCTTCTTAAGCAAGTTGCGGTTGGTACAATCTACGTGTAACTTCTGCTACAGGAGCACGAAGTCTTTCTCAAGACAGGCAATTTGTTGGGTCAATGCTGGCAGGATTAAATTCTGGCTTAATACTGTGTAAACACCGCTAGTGCCCTTGATATCTTGGCTGTACTCTGGCATGGAGTAGTTTGTGCTGATG
Organism: Anthoscopus minutus; assembly: GCA_013399455.1. Classification (NCBI taxonomy): domain Eukaryota; kingdom Metazoa; phylum Chordata; class Aves; order Passeriformes; family Paridae; genus Anthoscopus; species Anthoscopus minutus. The sequence goes on from VWYI01040398.1 coordinate 706,991, forward strand.
TTGGCCATGCTGTGTGTGCTGGCAAGGTGTTTTTAATACAGATAACCCATGGTGGTTTCATAGATAGCCCTGAGTACTACATTGGTTTCTTCTCGTGAATTTTACGAAGTACACTTGACCCTGTTTTATTCGGGACACTGTCGCACTGGATATGGCATCATATGACAGTGAGTCCTGTAGCTTCCATCAGTAAATTCTGTGGATGTTTATCATGTTTGTTGCTGAATGCTGTGTGTGTCTTCACAGTGTTTCCTGTGTGCCAGAAACAACAAAGTACGTGTGTTTTGAACCATTTTGAAACACTCACTTACTTAGAACTTCTTTCCTTACATAACTCCTTTTAATATATTATCAATAGAGAATTTAATGACAGGTCAAAGCCTGTTAGATGCAACTGTATTGGAACGTGTATTTCTGTTTCCCAAGAAGCAGTCTTAGATAGAATTACAGTGGTGGTTGCAAAATGACTCACATGTTTGTGTTGTGTGACAGTTTGAACCTGTTTGGAACCAGTTCACCACTGCTTCCCTTCCCACCCCCCAGCCATCTGCCCACTCATACTGGTTTCAGTGGTACCTGTTGCTTGTACCTGTGGTGGAACTTTTCCCATCGAGCTGAAATAACCTTAGGAGTCCCTACTGTGAGCAAGATGAGCTTTAGCTAAACAGGCTGAGTAGGCACAGAAATTCATTCAAAGTGTGCCTCAGAATCACCCTGTTACTCACTCGGTAAATGGCAATTGCTGTTACCACTTGAGGCTCCAGGGCAGAGAATTTGGCCTGTTGGGAACCACTGCTGTGCTGCTTTATGAATCACAGAAAGGTCAGCAGGCTCCAATTTGTGGTTTTCCACCTACACTTTGAAGTTTGAATTCATTGTGAGTGTTTCTAGCTTGTCTGATGCCTGTTGGTACCGAGATTTTCTTTGTGGCATTTTAGGTACAGGGAGGCTCTGAGTGTGTTTGGTGTGGGCAGGGAAGGAAACAGTGGGCTTGGTGTAAAAAATAAGCTGCTGTAGTTAATGTGAGAGATGTGCTGCTGCTCGGTTTGACATGACAAAGTACTTCTAGGGATAAAAGGCTGAGAGAATCGGGATTGTTCAGCCTGGAAAAGGGAAAGCCCGGGGCAATCTAAGTGTGGCCTTCCAGTACCTGAAGGGAGCAGACAGAAGGATGGAGAGGGAGTATTTGTAAGGACCTGGAGTGCCAGGACAAGGGGGAATGGCTTCAAAACGGCCAGAGGGCAGGGTTAGATGGGATATTGGCAAGGAATTCTTCCCTCTGAGGGTGGGGAGGTCCTGGCACAGAGAAGCTGTGGCTGCCTCTGGATCCTTGGAAGTGTCTAAGGCCGGGGCTTGGAGCAGCCTGGGACAGTGGAAGTTGTCCTTACCCGTGGCAGAGTGGCACTGGATGCCCTTTAAGGTCGCTTCCCACCCAAACCGTTCTGCCGTGCTGTGAAATACAGCAGCAGAGGTTCAGGTGTAGATAAAACACTTCCAGCCCTGTGGTCATGAGAATAGAATCCAGTTTCTGCTGTCTCTTGGCAGTCAGAGATCCATCTCCAAACTGACTTGCTCCCTTTTTTCCCTCCTGAAAGAAGCTATAAATAATGAAAACGCTCACAATCTTCATCATGACAGGATGGCTGCTTACATTTGTTGCCAATGTCTGAATTGCAAAGGGCAGAATTCTTACAGTTTTCTGTGAAATTATTTGTGTGTTTAATTAGTGTACAGATACAAATGTTAAGACAAACTGGGATATGTGTACATATAAATGAGCAAAGCAAACAGTGGCATGCAGATGATACACCTGCATAGTTACACCTCCTCAGCTTTTTACAACTCTGTGCCACAGGAGAGAATGAAACTCGGATCTTTTTTTAAATTAAAAATTTGAGTACTCTTTCATGGTGACAGCTGAATTGTATATTTTTTTTATACCCCCTACAGCTGGAACCATGACTTGCAGATATTTATCTTCAGACCAGATGTTTCATCTGTCTGCTGTCACGAACTGAGTAGGGAGGGGGACAGAAAAGAGGCAGAATAGGAGTTTATCAGATATGATGTCTGTAAGCTGATTTGCGTAATTCTTTTATGGGTCATTTTCAGTGGTGGCACCTGATTCTTTTGGCATATGTGTGTGGACTGTAGTGAGAGAACTTTCTCTCCTCTGGAGGAGGGTAACTTCTGATTTTCTGAGGCTTCTGAAGCAAGTAAAACTTGCCCCAAAGACTGGCAATTAAATCTGTAATAATTGCTCCAGGATTCCTCCAGCTTTGTCTGGTAGAAGCTTGTAAAACACTAACCAGTTGTGAAAGCAGAAGAGTGAATCTCAGCTTGCCACAGCATGTGTGGGAAAAGCAGGTTACATCAAAATAATTTGCTTAACTGGTCTTGCTCCATAATTTTTTATGGTCTTTAGGTCAGCAGTATACATTGTCTCAACTTCTCCTTCTTTCATGATTTATAGATTGTTCTAAAAATTAAAAGAACCCTGAACATAGTCAATAAGTGAGCATATTAATACAATATGGACAATTCATTGGTTACTGTACATGGAGTTAACTCTGCAGCCAGGCAAACACACAAATGCCTTTCTGTGCTTTCTGCTCCAGCAGTCAGGGATGTGGGAAGATGAAGGACTCAGTTGCTGTCCCTGACAATGTTATTTTATTTGCTTGTCAGGTGTAGACTTCTAAAATGACATTCAACTGTCTTGCTGTAAGGTGTGGAAAAAACACAGCTCAACTGTTCCGAAGGAGAATGACAGGAGACAAAGTTACAGCAAGGATGGAAATGTCTCTGTGGGACTTTGCCAAGTATTTTAATCACTGTTGCATAGAAGTCTTGTTTGACATCTTTCTCTCATCTTTATCAGGGAAACAGAAGCTTTCTTTGGCTGCGTGAGGGATGTGTGTGCTATGTACATGTACATGTGATTTAAGCAGTCCTGCTGAGCATGATTCATTGCTTTTCACATAATTTGTCAAAAAGTGAGCTTTAAACCAGTTGTGATCCTGTCCTGTGTGTTAGGAAATGTAGATGGAGAGGCAGGACTTTAGTGGAGTGTGCTGTTCAGCTTGTGGAGGAGAGGTAATTTTTAACTGTGGCAGAGCAGCCAACTTTCTAGGGCAGTTTAGGATGGCCACATGATATGATAGTACACTTCCTAAAAATAGGCCTATTGTACTTGTAGGGGGAGAGATTGGATACCCAGCACTCTGAGAGTGGGGAATTGGCTCTGTGGTTTTCTTTTTTTTTTTTTTTGTAATCTCCAGAGATCCTGTACTCTGTACAGAAAGGCTGGAGTCAGAAACAGAATTCTCACTTCTTAATCATGTTTTTTATGTTGTGTGGGTGTGTTTTATTCACTGGTTTTTGGGGTTTTTTTCCATATAGCTGTGCAATGAAGGACAATAATTTTATTCCTTTTGCAGGATAAGAACTTGTAAAGCATCAAAGGAATGAAAAAGGCAGTGGATTTAAGATTTCAGGTGTCATCTCAACATAGTATTATCTGCTTTCAGAAGTCTTTTATTTTGCAACAATTTAGTTTTATAATTATTTTTTTGCCCAATAACCCAATTATCCTGAAGAGACACCATTTCTGTGATGAGCATTATCTGTCTGATTAGCCCCTGGATTATGAAGCTGGATTCATGAACCCCTTCAGGGTTCATGAAGTTCTGCCTATATTCTTTTAGTTAGTAATGGTGATATTTCATCCCTTCTGAAGGGATATTTTGAAAAGATTGTGGTTCCTCTCTGACAGATTTTTCTTGTTTAATCTTGAGGAAAAGGCTGAGCACCCCTTTCTAGACGTATTTCTCTTCTGCCACTGCCTTACTGCTCAGCTGGATTAATACAAATAATTGACCCCTTTCAGCTCTGCCTCCCTCCTACATAAAGAAGCTGTAAAATATGGGAGCAATTTGGCATCAAGTCCTGCTGCTTGGGCATAGTGACATCTTTGTGTTCAGCACGTTTCTGTGTACTTTACTCCTTTCTTAATTAAACAGCATTTTGTGTAGCAGAGCTGTTGTTAGCAAATGTCACGAAGGAGAACCAGCCAAACATTTTATTTTCAGTTATATATAGCAATGCTGGCAGATAAATTGAATCTCTGTGTTTCTTTGTAGTTAAAACTTATTTTCCAGGCTTCTGCAGTTTCTTTTTTTTTTTTTAATATAAATCATACGTGTTTCACCCATTTTTCTTTCCCTGAGGATTCTTTTTGCACGTCCTTTTTTAGGCATGTGAAAAGTGTAGGTGTTCAGCTCTTGGTGGTGTAATTCTGTAGGTAGGTAGTGTCTCTGGCCAATTTAGATTGTTTAGGTTCCTGTGGTGGAAAAATGGGTTATCCTGTAATTTGTTTGTTTCCTTCTGTGTTTAAAGTAAGTACAACATGTTAAAATGAACACTAGTGAAAACACTGCCCATCAAACATAAACATCCCCCCTTGAGATTGACAGGAAAAGGGAAGTGGAAAACAACTTTCTTATGAATCTTTAAGAATAGTCAGAGTAGTAATAAAAAGGGAAGTTGCCTCCCAGTGAGCAGTAATTTACAGTTGTGCCACACCTAAAATGCTCTGCTAGCGCCTTATATAAGTTCTGCAGAATATCTTTCAAGACTTGAAACATGTTTCTTTTTTTCAATCTCAATTTAAAATGAGCAGACACTTCTTTTGGAGGGAGTCTGATGGACCTACCCTTGCTGAAGACAGTGGGACACACCACTAGCAAAGCTCAGTCTCTAATTCAATATTCATCCTTACTGGAAGGTATTGGATTTGGGCTTGCCTTGATACTTTTTGGGTTGTTTCTTTCGCTTCTGGATTGTGTCCTGTCCATGAGTTTACAGTATTTGTAGACTCTTAGAGGGCTGTAAACTTTATTTGGTCCTTCTTTTGTTTCCTGTGATTGCAGTTGTAAATCTTCCTTTGGTATGTGTCTTCAGGTTCTCACTTGTTGGACTTGGGAACCAAGTTTTAGTTTTGTTCCACTAAACAGCAGATCAGAGGGTTTTTTGCTCAGGTCTTGGATAAAATGGGCTGCTTTAAAATACTGCTGACTCTCTTTGTGTTTGGTTTGCAGATACATCCGACTGTATGGGAGGAAATTCAGCAGGGAGGATCACGTGCTATTTATCAAACTCTTGTATGAGTTGGTGACAATTCCAAAGCTGGAGATCAGCATGATGCAAGGATTTGCACGCCTGCTGATCAACCTGTTAAAGTGAGTACAGATTTCTGCTGCCTGTGGAAACTTTTGTCTCAGAACAGCTGATCTCCTGCTCAGTGTCATACCTTTCATGTGGCAGAGTTCTTAGAGGTTACTTCACTTACCTGCCCTGTACAGTGCTGGTGGTCAAAGGCTTCTCTTGTGCAAGCGCCTTTCAAAGCTTTAGGAGTGGGACTGGAATGGAAGAATGCCAGTTTTCCCCCATCAGGAAAACCAAACAGCTCAGAGAGCCAAGAGTTAAGACTGAATCTCAGCTAGGGAGAAGATGGAAACTGGCTCAGGACTTGATAATGTTTGCTTCTCTTAGTCAGGAAAAATCTTGACAGTGTCACTGGCTGAAGGCTGCCAGTGGCCAGCTTGATCCTGCCTGGCTTTCCTGCTGTTTGTGCCAAGCTGGGAGCAGGGATGGGTGTATTCCCATGTCAGCATGTCCATGTCACTGTTGAATCCTGAACTGCTTGGTGTTTTGTTTCCTGTTAGGAAAAAGGAGCTGCTTTCCAGGGATGATTTAGAGTTACCATGGCGACCACTCTATGAAATGTTGGAAAGGATATTGTACTCCAAAACAGAACATCTGGGATTAAATTGGTTTCCCAAGTAAGTTGACATTTTAAAACAGCTGATAGGTCATTAGTACCTGCTTTAAAGTACTTTGTAATGTGCTTCTAATATCTGGAATTTGTTACATGGGAAATATTCTATTTTCACGAGGCACCTTTCAATAATTGAATGCAGAACTACACTGAATCATGTATCTCCTTCTGCCTGTGGCTTCTGTTTGTCATGCTGTTTCTTTCTTTATGAATGTGATTAATTTTTAAATACACTGCAACAGAGGTCTTGCTTAACTTATTTTAGGGTGATAACCCACAGTTTAATAAATTTAGTGTGAAATATTTAACAGTATTGTCGTGGTTTAACCCCAGCTGGCAACTAAGCCTCACATGCTGCCTTTCCTAGTGGGACTGGGGAGAGAACTGGAAGGGTAAAAGTGAGAAAACTTGTGGGTTGAGCCAAAGATGGCTAATAATGTGAAGAAAATTAACTTACCCCAGCCAAAACTAGCACAGTTACTAAGTCAAATGTATGCTGTTCTCTTCTAAAACTCAGTAGAGTTGTGGGGGAAAAGATATAAACAGTGCTGTCCTTCAATGTTTGTCCTGTGGTCATTCCCAGGATTTAGAATCCAGGTATAAATCAGTCTGCACTCCAGGAAAAGTGAAATATTTTCTATAGGAAATACACATATTTACTCAAAGTGGTGCCATGATAGGGAGATATAATTTCTTTTCTCCAGTTAAGAATTTTTAGATATGTTCTGCTGATTTTAAAAATGAAAACTTCTTTTCTTTGCTTTCTCTGCACTGTCAATCCCTCTCCATCTGTCAGATTTTTCAGACTTAAAATTTTCCTAAATACCCCAGTCAGAGAAGGTCCTGCTCTATAAATTACAGTTTATAAAAGATAGCACATGGGTAATGCATTATCCTTGGTTGAATTGAAACTTTATGTCAAGAAATGCAGGTGAAAGTGCTTCATTCACTTTTAAAAAAATAATTTTCTGCATTGTACTGAAGTGCTCCCACTGATTCCTGAGGGGAAAATCCTACTGCTGATAAGGAACACGAGCAGGAAATATATGGAGCATTTCAGGCTGAATTTCTCTTGTGGCTGTATAGCTGAAAAAAATCAGTTTGCTAAATTATTTTCATAATTGCAGGTAAAATGTGAAAGAGCATTGGTTTATTTTTTTATTTTTGTTCCTGCACACCTTGCTCTGGGGAGGTGGTGTTGAATGACTGCTCACTGTGTAGTGGAGAGGGAGCTTTTCCAGGAGGATAAAGGAGGTTAAGCAGGAAGGAAGATTTCTATTGTGATGGTCTGAGTGAAGCATTCAGCTTTTATTAACTTCTTTCCATGTCAGACACTCCATGCAGTGTGATTCCTTCTCATACAGTGCTCATCCTTTTTTGAGGCTGTCTTTGTGGTGGAAGTCAAGGTTTTAAAAGCTGATTTGTAGCTATTTAATTTATCTCCTGTTTTAATTGAATTTTATTTTTGTTTACATTCAGTTCATACCGACCAGGCTGGTCTTCACCTAAAACATTTGTGCTTAATGTATTGCATAGGTGGTAAGAATGATCTTGTTTGTTGTTGCTGTTGTTTTTGTTGAGCTCTGGCCAATGTCCCTTCTGCATGTGTTGTTGGCCTATAACACTGTCACACAGATGGAATTCTCTGTATAAATAATTGTATTTAGAAGGCCAATGTTAACCTGACACCACTGGTTATGAGAATGTCACACTGGATGTAAACCTTGCTAATTGGGGACCCAGGCAGTGTGTGTGGAGTGGCTCTCTAGGGCTCTGTTCTAACTAATTTAACCAGCAAATATATTTCAGGGGTTTAAATGAGAGCTACATGTTCCATTGGAGCAATTGTTGTGTGTGATTATGGATAAAATCACCACTGGTGCAGGAGCACCTTAGGAGTGCAGGTACCTTCCTGTTGAATCCAGTGAAATCATGGCAAGTGCTTTAGCAGTGAGGTAATGGCTTCTGGAAAATCTACCCAGCAACAGCCTTGGGGCTATGAAGAGCTTCTGTGTCAAGAGTTCACTGGGAATTTTTGTAGGGAAACAGTATCAGGAGTTCTGATGTATGATAAATGCAGAAAACCTGGTGGAAGTGGCAGTGGGATTGCAGTGGGGTTTGCTTTGTTTGGGTTTTTTTTAGAAACAAGGGCTTAATTGTACTAATCCAGTGAGAGATGGCTCACTCTAGTTAGGAGATCACTAAAATAATTGATGAAACTGTAGCTGGTTGCTCCATGCATTGTCTTAATTTAAGCTCTGTGGTGGAATGTCCACTTCAGGACTAGGTTTTACCTTCAGGCCTTCTCCTGAAGAGATGAAATTTGTCTTACTGCTTTTTGATAATGTAATAAGTCAGCTCTCTCAGTTTATATGTTAATCATTTCAACTGAAACATGTTTCTCCATAAAGGCAGGGGAAAAAACCCAGCAATTTGCAAATCAGTATCATCATACCCTTTCCAAAAGAGGAAAATAATCCTGTAGTGCCAAAAAAAGATAACAATGATAGGTATTAAAAGTGGTATTGGATGTTCTTTAGTGTATCTCCCCAGCTGCATTGTCCTGTCCTTTCTTTACAGTCCCATAATGGGAAAATTCCAGGATGTCTCCTGTAGCTGGGCTGTACTTGAACAGCCTCTAGAGTAGAAGTCTCTTGGGTACAAAATTGTCTTGCTGTTTCTTTTTGTTTTCTGGCTTCCTAAATTCATAACCAGAAGAGAGGAGAGAGCATCCCAATCTTTGTCCTTTCCTCTCTCACATTGAGAAATGCTGAGATCTGACTAAAAACTTGTAAATTTTCAAAACTTCTTGATCTCTGGCCTCAATGTTTGTTAAAATTCCGGTCCTTCAGGTTTTCCTTAGTGAGAGCTGACTTGAGTGGAGTGATAGTCTGGGGAGAGCTTGTTTGTTTTTATCACCCAAACATTTATCATGTGAATTTTTAATGCTCTTAAGGAATGTGCTGGTTCATGCTTTATTTATCTGCTCTTGGAACAACTGTTATCTTTTTTCTAACTCCTTCAAGGACAATATTCACTTGAACCCAGGATCTTCCTGAGCTTCCTGCAGAGTTTGGTTTTAATTCTGTTTAATGACTGGTTGGCCTTTCCTCTCAACATTTTAGTTAGCTTGAAATTTTTTTTTTCTGGGGGAAGTCCTGAGTTGCCTTTGTCACTATTGCATAAAATATACATAATTTTGCATCTTCTAGGGCAGTGTTTGACTGAAGCAGTGCTCTGAGGGCTGGGTGGGCTTTTGCTGGCTTGTGTTGAGCCTTGAGGGGTACTGGTGATTTATCCATTTTTTATTTCTCCTGGCTGTATGGGATCAGTTTACTTCATGTAGGCCCGGAGAGACAAAAGTACATGTCCGGTATTTATTTGTGTGTCCCAAAATTAATGGATCTTAGTAACATTCTAGAGGTGGTACATCTGCATCATCTTTTTCTGAGCAGAAGAGCATTGTTTAATGTTCGTTTGGGATGGTGAATGAAAGGGTACAAAATTTCTATTTCTAGAGAAAGCACATCTGAAAGATGTAAGAATCTGTTCTGCAGGAGCTTTTTCTTTCATTCAGGGAACGTTTTTGGGTAAAAGTGCGAGTTAATCTTGAGGTGGTTGTGTAATAAATGGAAGGTTTGAAGAACGTGACAATTTACTACCTTGATGCTTGCGTTGGTCGATCACTCTCTGCTCCTCCTCCCTTTTATTCTTTGAGTTTATTCTGAGATTTAGTCTTTTTAAAGGTTTGATGGCATCCTGTGACAATAGGTGACAATGGGTGTTGAAGTGATTTCTCAAGTAAGTGTTCTTGCTGTGGATGAAAGCACTTCTTAAATCAGCTGTTACTTGGGAGGGACTCCAATGAAGTAACCATTCATTTGCAGATAATTCATTTCATCTTAGAACCACTGGACAAAGCCCAAAACCACACACTGAAAAGGACAAATATGGTGTTTGGAGTCTAAAAACAAGTTGCCTTTATTTATCTTACAAATATTCATGAATTCCACAAACCCATTTTTCTGTGTTTTCCTCTCCCCCAGAAGTCACTTTGCTGGTTGTTCGTGTACAAAATGCAGGATGTTACTTCCATAAGGTGATAGTAATTCTTCACTTAAATGCAGGAAATACCAGAGCAGTATATAAAAAATAGGAGCAGGAGTTGAGCAGTTTAATCATTACAGTTAGGTCTGTGGAGAATTAGCTAATGCATGTTCAAAGAAGACATCTAATTGCATCAACATTATTATCTTAAGCTCTGGAGGGAAAGGTCAGCAAATGGTTGTTTATTTTATGCTGTCCCTGAAATATAGTAATATATTATTCCTAACATTTCCTTTTCTCGCTCAGTTCTGTAGAAAATGTTCTGAAAACACTCGTGAAGAGCTGCAGACCGTAAGTGTTTGTTACATGATTATTTTTATTTTTGCATCTTTAATATTAATTTAGGAAGGAGGGAGAAAGTGTTCAAAAGACCCCACTCTCCCTGTCATTGCTTGGCTACTTGTTTAAAAGTTTGAGTTGGAGGGTAGAGACTTCTCTGGGGTTTATTTTTCCTTTTTAACAGCCTTGGTTGCAGTAATTCTGTTGTACAAAAAAATGTATCTAATATGCATTTTAAATACTGCATTGCATGCATACTTAGTGTGTTTTAAAAGAAATTAAATCACCAGCGTTCCTGTAATGTTTCTATAAATGATCCTTGTGCCTGAAGTGATATTTTTTTTTATATTGCATCAAAAGTGAGTAATAGTTGTTTGATTTGGACCAGCCTTCACAGTGAAATTGTTCTGCATTGTACAGATTCTTCTCTGGTTCAACAAGACAAGAACCTTTTTAATTGATGGTCTTAAAATGATGCACCATAATGTCCTTGATTATCTCTGTTTTGTCAAGGTTTTTGGGGGTGAGGGCTGCCTGCCCGTGGCCCCTGGGCTCATGGTTTTACTCTAAAGTGAATTATGACAAATTGATAGCTAGTGTTCAACATGCTTTTGAAAAGAGCCAAACTTTAAAGCCAAGTCTGTGTATACTCAATGGTTTCCTTGTTTTCAGGTATTTCCCAGAAGATGCCACTGCAGAAATGCTGGATGAGTGGAGGCCTTTGATGTGTCCCTTTGATGTGACCATGCAGAAAGCCATTACCTATTTTGAGCTCTTCCTGCCCACCACCCTTCCCCCTGAACTTCACCACAAGGGTTTCAAGTAGGTGTCTCTGAAGAGTGCTCTGTTCCAAATGCAAGGAATCATCTTTGAAGTCACTGGTGGTTTTCAGCAGCATTTTTGCCAGGAGTTGAAGACAGAAACACTGTCAACCTTCTTCTTTGGTAGAAGTAACCTGCAGGAATCTTAGTCCCTCTTCCCTACTCAGTACAGCACACAGCAAATCAAACTAAATTGAATTTAATGGAGTTTGTAAAGGTGCATTTAAGTCAGTGACTGGTGTGGAGGGTTTGCATCCTTGGCCTCAGGTGAATTCAGAGAAGGAGCTAATGACACTTGTGACCACTGATCAGAAGGAACACATTTCACACTGCAAGGCAGAGGGAGATGGAGTATCATTTGTTTTCATCTGGTTGGATGGCAAAGCTGAGGTAGATGAGGAAACTCCTGAGAGACACTAGTGTGAAAGGGAGATCAAAAAAGCATGAGAGAAGCAAAAAAATAAAGGCAAGGAGTGAAAGTCAGTATCAGATTTGGAAATATGCTGTGGGAGGCAAATTGGTAAAAGCATATCCATGTTGATCCCTGTTCTTGCTGAATGATTTGAAGGACAGGTGAATTTGTGCAACCACCTGGCAAAGTGAGGGATAAATATTCAGTGAGGGAGCTGCTTTCTCAGTGTTAAAATTACTTTGCTTCTGTTTTCTTTCAGGCTTTGGTTTGATGAATTTATAGGCCTTTGGGTGTCAGTTCAAAATCTTCCCCAGTGGGAAGGGGTAAGTATTTGCTTTTCACCTACACTGGAAGAAATCCTCATTTCAATATTCCTACAATGTGCTTGCAAGGAATTGAAGCCAAACATGGATTTTTTTCCCTTCTGCTTTAACTAGTACAAGAAAACAGAGACAATAATTTCATTATTGTTAGCAAGCAATTACTGTCTAAATAAATGAGACTGCAGTTGTGCTTGGTGAACATTGTCTGATGGCCAGCTCAGGCAGCTTTTCATTCCAGCCTTGGGAATGCTGGCATTTTCCAGACTGCCTGCAAATACTTAGAATTATGCAAAGTGCCGTTGTGATTTCTAGAAATTACACTTCTGTCCTGTCTTTTAATACATCTTAGGTGGTCCCTAATTTTGAGTGGTGATGATTTGCCTTTGCTGCAATGAGCTACTGTTGACTTTGAGATACAGTAAAGAACCTGTACTCCCCTTGGCCAAAAATTCCCTTGGGCTGTATCTTTCAAGGCAGATATCTGCCATGTACCTGTGTGCACAGGCTCATGTGAGGAGATGCAAAGCTGGGAAATGAAAACCTCGCTCTGGAGGCAGCTCCAGCAGCAGCCCGGGTGCTCTTGGTGTCAGCTGAGCTGTGCCTTGGCTTTGCTGCAGTGCAACTTGGCCTATCCCCAGTTTTTTTCCCTGCTCACTATGAAGATAAGCTCATTGGCCATCTGGCTCCTTTTACTAATCTCCTGCCTGGATACACAAGGAGAACTTCGTGTCTGAGGAGAGAGCTGGTTTCCAAAGCACTGTGGTCACACATTCCATGGGTCTTCCTGTCTTCCATCACAAATCCAGGGAGGCAGCCTTGGGCCCAGCACTTGGCAGTTGTCCAGGTTCAAACACTGATGATGCCAAAGCTGGGTTTGAGATTTTGTGTTCTCTGATGGTTCCCCCGCCCCCAGAAAAGGTCATAGTTCTGTCTATTCCCTCTGACAGAACTGTGACAGCCTGCACTTGAATATCGTGATTTAGTTTGTTTCTGTCAAACTGTAACAAATAATCCTCAGCATTCTTTCACAAGTTACCTCTGATATTTGTTCCCTCTTCCACTGTATTCTGACAGTTTGCTTGCTTTTTTCCCCCAAAGCTTTCACTTCTCATTTGCTTTCCTGTCGTGTCTGTTTCCTAAAGTCAGGTTCATTCCATCAGACTGGGATGCAGATAATTAGACACATAGGTTCTGACTCTGCAATCCAATTTAAGCCCCTGTATGCTGCAAGCTTTTCCTCAGCTTCCTCTGGCAGGAATTAGACTTGCTGTTTGAAGGGGAGCTGTGGAATCCATTCCTTGTGTGCACAGTAAGGATTTTTATCAGTGGGTATTTCCTCATAGCAAATGAAAAAGGCAGATCATTAAAGAAAATGTAACCCTTGTCTTCAGGCTGTGTCTGATCTCCTGAATTGAACTTGGGGGTTTTCCAAAGCTGTCATGTCCTTCATCCTGAGAGGTGACCTGTTCCTCTAAGCTATCTGTCTTGGAATTAGGCAGGATTACTTAGGGCCCTTCCTTTAGGCTTTGTCATTGCTTCAAAATACTGATAGAAGCATCAAGAGCCTGGCAGGTCTTTCCTGATTTGGAGAAGCTCCTAAAAGCAGAGTTGGGTGATGTGCTTTTCATCATCAGGATACAAGAGTGAGACTTCATCTCCTGTTTTTTCAGTTCAGTCCTGGTAACTTTCTTTCCTGAGGACATCTTCCAGCTCCCTTTTGGACTCCTGGGCTGTCTTATAGTGATGGAGTGTCTAATTCTTCATGGACAATCACAGGCTGCCCTCCCAGCTGACAGCTGATGCCTGTGACCTTTATAAGCCACTGATGGGTTTAAACCAAAGCACACAGATGTGACAGCCAGCAGCACACACTGAGTAGGATGGATCCTGCAGGAACTAATTGTCCTTAACAGCTAAATATTGGGAAAAGCTAGATGGATGAGTTGGTGGAATTTTCTTCCATGTCTCTGTGTAAATGCTATTTTAGGCCAGTGAAATATGTCTTGGTGGTTCTGATGGAGTGAAATCTCCCTTCCCAAGTGCTTTTAGTGTCGTGGGTAGCTTTTATCTTGCCTATGTGAAGTAGCTGGAGGGCTTTGCATCTTTTATTCTCAATATATTCTAATGAATATGCCTTTTTTTTCTGATTATTTTCAGCACCTAGTCAATCTTTTTGCTCGCTTGGCCACTGACAACATTGGGTACATAGACTGGGATCCATATGTACCAAAGGTAACAGTGCTCATTTCGTGATTTGCCTTACTTACCTTGCTTGGTGGGTTTGATTTTTTAAAAACACCTTTGGATTAGAAAGTTATTTTATGCCAATGTTTGTTTTCCTTCCTGTCAGATTTTTACTAGGATTTTGAGGAGTTTAAATCTGCCAGTGGGAAGCAATCAGGTGGTTGTTCCAAGATTCTTAACAAATGCTTACGATGTAGGACATGCAGTCATGTGGATCACAGCCATGATGGTGAGTAACTACTTCATAAAATGAAACAAAAAGGAATGCAAAGCTTTAAATACATACTTAAGATGAATATTTGTCACTGCTGAAGTGTGGTTTTGGGGTTTTTTGCCCAAACTATATTGTCAAGTCCATCGTTGCTCTGTCAGTGTGGAATGGGGCTGGAAAAGTTTGTGTCACAGCTGCTGCCTGTGGCATTTGGGAAAGGAACAGGCACCTGTTTTAGTGTGAACCTCGGCAGATGGGATGGAGAGAATTAGCTCTTCGTGCTGAGCCGAGGGTGGGATGTGATTTGCTGCTTTGAGGTCTTGCTGTGGGGAGAACACACCTGTGCCTCGTGCTGCTGTTACCTCTTCATTTTATCTTGGTCTGTGTGATAAAATTCTGTGGTTTATTTGTTTCAGGGTGGACCAAGTAAGTTGGTGCAGAAGCATTTGTCTGGCTTGTTCAGTGGCATTGCCTCTTTTTACCATCCCTCGAATAACGGGCGCTGGCTGGTGAGTCAAGTGGTTTGGGTGTCAAGACAAGAACTCTGGCTGGGATTTCAACCTGTCAGCCCTGTGTGCTCCAGATTGTCTGTTGATGTGTGGTGCTTGGAACCCTGAATTATCAAGATCCACGATTGCACTGTCATTCAGACCACACTCCTATTCTCATGTCAGTGCAGAGGTCCAAAGCAAGGCATGTAATTTGGATTTAGCCAGGGAAAAGAAGTTGTCACTTGAAATGAGGCTGGCTGACACACACCATCAGTATTACCTGTATGATGTTGCTTTTTTCTTACTGACCTACTGCCTCCAAGTTGTGAAAATCTAGGATGGGCCTTGGGGCAACTTGGTCTAGTGGAAGGCATCCCTGCCCATAGCAGGGGGTTGGAATAGGATGAGCTTTGAGGTCCCTTCCAGCCCAAACAGTTCTGTGATTCTATTAAACAAAGCAAAACGGGTTTTTACTGCATTGTCTAGTTTGAAACATAATTTTTGATGGTGTAACTAGAGGAATCTTCTGTTAGAGAATATAAGAATTTCCCTGTGATAGCAGGTGGAAAATAGAGATTAAAACAGCAAGGCTGGTCACAGCAGTGCCAAGGGAGCTGGCTTGTTCTTGAATAGGGTGTTTGCTTACGTGTGAATGTGTAGAGAATGCTCCCAAAGATGTCCTAATTATGTTAATAATCTTGATTCTTGGCTGTATAATTTTTATGTGATTTTCATGACTTTTTAAATCATGAGGCACAGTGCTGGCAGCACAATTACTGATTATTTTGGGAAATGAAGTTTAGTGACTAATTGTGAACATCATATTTTAGAGCTCTTCTGAGTGTTCCTTTATTGTGGTTGTGTAATTCCAAGATATCTTGCCTTACTGGTTTTTTTGTTGTGCCCTGAGCAGCTGGGGTTGTGCTGCTGCCAGGCCACTGAGCAGCATTTCTGCTCTGTTCCCAGAACAAACTGATGAAGCTGCTCCAGAGGTTGCCCAGTGGTGTGGTGAGGAGGCTGCACCGCGAGCGCTACAAGAAGGTGACCTGGCTAACTCCTGTCCCTGAGAGCCACAAACTCACAGACCAGGACGTGACAGACTTTGTGCAGTGCATCATCCAGCCTGTTCTCCTGGCAATGTTCAGCAAAACTGGAAGCCTGGAGGCTGCCCAAGCCCTGCAGAACCTTGCACTGATGCGTCCTGAGTTAGTAATTCCACCTGTACTTGAGAAGTAAGTTCTGGAGGAACTTTGTGACATCCGTGTGCCCTTCCTGAGAAATAAATAGGGAAAGCAAGCAGTCATATTAAATCACAAATTAATTGCTTGCTGTGAATGAAGGCCTGCAATGAGAGGAGCTGCTGATATGCCCTCCTGAGCTATCACCTTATGATGGGAGCAAGGATGAACTCGATTTTTTAATTAATTCAATTTGTTTTGTTGTTTGGTTGGGGTTTCTTTTTAAACACCTGGCAAGTGACATAGTTCTGGGAGCTGTGTGCTTTAGGGTAGGCAGTCCTCAGGTGGCTTGCATTTCTGGGAGCATTTTGTATCAGATAGTGGGGGGATCAGTTGAAAAAGCAACTTTGCATCCTTTTCTCATAAGCCACCTGGTAGGTTCCAGACACAAGGGGTGGTTGTGTAGCAATAAAGATATATATTATATATTTCTGTTTGGTTCAGAGCACGTTACAGATTGTTTAAAGTCACTGACATTGCTGACTTTGTGATTGCCAGACTGTGAAATACTTGGTTTGTACTATTTCTAGTGCCTTGATACCTGAAATTCCCAAAGAAAAATGGTGCTCCTTCCTGCTCTACTGAAAGATTTCCTCCTAGCCCCCACCTGTGTTCCCTATGCAGCCTTTTGTACTTTTAACAAAACAGCAGAGGAATGAGTTTGATTGAAGAGCCCTTCCCCTGTTCCACACCTCCCTGGACCAGCTGTTTGTAAAAACTTGATAAATCCACTCTTCTACAAAGCATCCCAAGCCCAGCAGTTCCAAGCAGGGCAGCAGTGCTGGGTAGGGCTGCCCTTCCTGTTTTGAGAGGAGACCCAGCTCTGCTCTGTAGTTCAGACTATGCCTGGAATGTTTGCCTTGGCTGCAGCTGCAGGTTGCTTGGGTGAGCTGTGCTCTGGTAGCACTGTGACTCCTGTCTGAACTGGAGGCTGTTGGTAACAGCAGGAGGTGCTGTTATGCAGTTTGCTTAAAAAGTGTGAAATGTTTTAAAAAAGAAAAAAAAAGGTGTAAAAATCACAGCAGCTTCCCAGGTTTTGATAAAGAGGTCTGGACTTTAGTGTAATATGAAATAAGAGGTTCCCCTCTCTGTTTAAAGGCACGTCTTCATGTTTGCCACAAGGAGCACAGAGCTGGCATTGCCTCCAAGCCCAGACAGGGAATGCTTCATGGTAGCTTTGGGTGCTGGAGCACAGACAGTTCTTAATTCATGTGCTGCAGCTGCTCAGAAGTTCTTTAATCCTGAACTGGTGGTGAATAGCATTGATCCAATGGAAGGAGCATTGTAACAAAACAATATTAAATCTTTTGGAAAATGATGAGAGAACAATTTCGGAAACATAATTACTTTTTTGTCTTTAATGCAAAAAATACCATGTGTGCAGTCCACTTCTATTTTCTTTGAAGGCCTTAGAAAACATTACTGTTGCCAATCTGATTTCCTCCTATTTTACAGAACATATCCTGCACTTGAGACCCTGACAGAGCCTCATCAGCTGACAGCCACCCTGAGCTGTGTCATTGGGGTGGCTCGGAGCCTGGTGTCCGGGGGGAGGTGGTTTCCTGAGGGTCCCACACACATGCTACCTCTGCTGATGAGAGCCTTGCCTGGGGTGGACCCAAATGACTTCAGCAAGTGCATGGTGAGTGTACAAATAGTGCCATTTTTTAGAAGATAACCAGCCAGTTAATATTGTATTTTATATAGAAACATTTTTATATTTTGCTGGAAGCAGGTAACTCCAGTGTCCAGACTTTATCAGCCTTCTTTTTTTCTGCACAAATTTTATTCCTGAAAATTTAATTTTACAAGCCTCTTTGGCTCATTTAACAGTGCAAAGTGGTTGCTGTAAGCATTGTACTGACTTTTTGGGCTGTTCTGAAAAACAGGATTAAATAGCTGCTCCGCAGCTCCTAGCAAATATTCATAGTCTTTTAAGATCAAAAGGATGCCCTTTATCACTTGGTTTTCATTATGTTAAGTTACAAAAGTCCATGTTTTCAGAAATTCATATTAATTGACTTAAAACAATGTAAATATTGGGGGTTTGTAGCTTTAAAGTTCAGCACAGAATAACGGCTACATTACCTAGAAAATTGAGACTATTTTTACAGTTCTGCCTGTTAAATTTTATATATATTAAATCTGAAATAGCTGTTGAAGTTTTAGGGTGGAAGAATTGAGGTCTGGATTTATTTATTTTTTTTAGTAGAACTTTCTTTAGAATTTTCTTTAGATCCTATACCTTACCTGTAAAAGCTTTTTAATGTGTAGGTACAAAAACTCTCATTAAAGAGCTGTTTGTACCTCTTAACAGATTACATTCCAGTTCATTGCAACATTTTCTACTCTGGTGCCTTTAGTAGATTGCTCGTCTGTATTGCAAGAAAGAGATGATCTTTCAGAGGTAAGAGTGCTGGCTTGGTATAAAAACAAAGCTGTTACTTAGTTTTCAATTTAATTTCTAGCAGTATATGCAAAGATACAAATCCTGTTTGTTTCTGTCAGAAGAGCTGATCCAGTGTTGCAGAGAGGCTTTAGCAATGGTTTTTAGTCACAGCTTGTAGAGAATGTTACGTTCAGGCAATTTAATGCTTTTATGTCAAAACCAAATTGTTCAGGGCCCTGTGTGATGTCTTTTGACTCTGAGCTTTCCCTACCTTGAGGAGGATGTTGGACTCTGTAGTTATTTTAAATAGTGCATTAGATGGGTTTTTTTCTTCATTTTTCAGGGCAGTTTTCTTCCTAAAGAAATGCCTGCTCCTCTTTGAAGTCCTACTGCCCTTCCCTGAGATTTTATTGCTTTCCCTCCAGATACTTGTTAATCTCTTCCAGTCAAGAGACAATAGCAGCCTTAGGCAGTGAGCCCTTATCACCACACTGTTTGCTCCTGGGACACTCTGTAGCTCAGAGGGCTGCAGGTTACCCAAATTAAAAGGTGAATTTCATTGCTCCAGAACTGCAGCACTCAAAAGTGAAGAGGAGTTTGTTCAGTGAGTGTTTAATGTAACTCTCTGCAAGGAGAGCAGATCTGGCAGCACCCCTGGCACTCACTGACCTCATGCTGCAGAGGAGGATCAGTGGTGAGGCCAGAGGTTGTATCCATGGCAGACCTGATTTCACCAGAGGTTATTTGGATACACATCCAGGCCAGGACATTGGGACAGGACAGTGTCAGGAACATGTAATAAATGTTTCATGGACTCATGTTCTCACTTGAGTCTGTATGGTGTGAAATGCACTGGAGGATGTTCTCACTTGGACATTGGAAGTAGTTAATATGGGAAATAAACTTTGTTTACTTAGTAAAAGCCAATCTTGTGTGTTTCCTTTGTGTTGGAAAACTGTAGGTGGAGAGAGAATTGTGCTCTGCGTCTGCTGAATTTGAGGATTTTGTGCTGCAGTTTATGGATAGGTGAGTGAGCTAAGGATAGGGGAAAGCTTGGCATGACAAACTTTATAGAACTTTGCAGTTTCATTTACTAACCCTGCACTTACTGGATTTATTTTTGTTAGATGTTTTGGACTTATAGAGAGCAGCACATTAGAACAAACCAGAGAGGAGACTGAAACAGAGAAAATGACTCATTTGGAGAGTCTGGTGGAACTGGGTCTCTCTTCTACCTTCAGTACAATCCTTACCCAATGTTCAAAAGATATATTTAAGGTATGTAGAACATGGGCTTTTCATCTCTTGAAGGAAACTGAATTTTGGGTTGACAACAACTGGTGCGTTCAGATTCTTCCTTCCTTCATGAATGTGAACTTCCACATTTAACCAAGGAAAGGACTGAGGGGGCATCTTGTATTCATGTCAGTTTGGTTCATGATTTTGTCTCTACAGAACTCTCCTGCAAATTGATGATAAGCACAAAAAGAAATAATTCCAAGAGTTTATTTGATCCCTGTATCAATTTAGGTTGTGGATTTTCATGTCTTGATAATGCTGACCCACTCAAGCCCCTGCTTTTCTTTTCTCTCCCCCTTTCTGCCACTTCCTCAGCTGGGCCAGAGAAGGCTGTTCAAGGAGCTGTGTGGTTAATGGGATCAGAAAAATTACCTGGATTAAAATAACTCAAAGGGAGAGGGTGTAGAGTCTGGGTTATTACATGGACAGCTTCTTTCCCTGTAGTTTGGGGTACCATATTTCTGTTTAAATAAATATATACTTGGAAATGCCAGATGTACATTTTGAACATTGGCACTTGAGTGTGATTTTTGTTTGCAATCTTTTGGTAAATGCAAGTCTTGAGTTAATTCTTTGTAGTCATTAAGTATTTAATTTATCTTTCCTGTTTGTCCATTATTGAAGTATTAATGGGATCTACATTTTATATAGTTGAGCTTGCCTTGCAAGATGTTAGATAGAAATAATCTGCTTTAAAGCTACCTAAATAGTTGCTACTTAATTCCCTATTTATTTGTTAACCAGGGGATGACTTGGCTTTCCTTCGCTGTGACATGTGAAATAAGTTTTCCTGTCATCAGCCTGTGACTTATTCCTGGAAAACATTTTCTGTGTAGTTTTTCAGAATCACCCTAAACTTATATTAATCACCAAGAGTTATCCACCTCCTCTCTTCCCAAAGAGAACATTTCAGGCTTTCCACAGAGCTGCTTTCTCTGTCTCTATTCTCATGATGTTTTTTTTCATGTGAATTGTGTGTTTCTGGTTAAAAAGAGCACAGGGTTGTGTAGAGATCTTCTGTGTAACATCAAACATTTTGGGATACCTAATTTCTTTGTTTTTTTTTTTTTTAAAGTAACCTCCATCTTTTTGTCCTCATTTTCAGGTTGCCTTGGAGAAGGTTTTTAACTTTGCTGTTTCAAATATATTTGAGACAAGAGTTGCTGGTCGAATGGTTGCCGATATGTGCCGAGCTGCAGTAAAAGTGAGAGAAAATCCTCTTAACTTCACTCCTTTGAAAAAGAAAATAACTAATGCTGCTGCTTTTTCCTGTGTAACATCTGTTTTTTTCATGTAAATACAAGTGGCTCTTAAATATTAAGTCTTCTAAAATTGGCTGATAGCATATAGCAATATTTCAGGAGGTTAATGCACACAGTGTTTATCTTGCATTTATGTTAAATTTAGGCTTTATTGACTGAGAATCGTGCAGTCAGGCTGACTGTAGGTTGAATTGGAGTTGGGATGCAATCTGCTCTTAGATGTTTCTCAGTGTGTGTGCTGAGTTCCCTCAGATATTTTGTTTCAAATTGGACTTTTTGTGGTGCTGTTTGCAGTGCCGCCCCGAGGAGTCCTTGAAGCTTTTTGTACCACATTGCTGCAACGTCATAACTCACCTCACAGGCAGTAAGTTTCTAACATTTCCAGTGTTACTGGCTTGCTTTTGGGTTGATTTTTGTTAAGCATGAAAAGAATATCTAAAACTTCTGGGCGTTTTCCACAAGTTCTTTTCAGCAATGGACAAATCCATTATTCTCTCTAAAAAGCCCAAAGTGACCATTGTGTAATTCCAAGGCAGCTGTCAGGCTGCAAGACCACAATTCCGTAAAAATCTGGCAGTTTGAAACGTCTCCAGGCATTCCTCAGTTTCAGGATGGTACCCTGGCTAAAGTGACTTCCTGCTGGACATGGGTGCAGTGTGAGTTGGAGGGTTGGGAGTCAGACTTTTGGCGTGGAAGCATCTGGATTCTGATGCAGTTTGTTTGAAAAACTTGGCTGCAGTGTGGTGATAGCAGTGCCTATCCATTGTTCCTCCAGATGATGATGTATTACATGATGAAGAGCTAGATAAGGAGCTGCTCTGGAACCTTCAGCTTTTATCAGAGGTATTCCCAAAAACATTCTTCCTGTGCTTGTGTGTCACTGCATCCTGCTTAATGCCCTTGAAAGGAGAAGAAAAAGCTAACTTGTATTAAAGCAATGTAAATGTAGTATGAATGGCACTGGAGAGCTGCTGGTTTTTACCTGACTTTGAATGCAACATGAGTGGCTCTTGTTTGAGGCAAATAAACAGAGTGTTGCATGTGGAATGAAATAAAAGCAGTTGTTGGGGGGGAGTGAAAGAAGAGAGATCAATGCAGGTAGAAACATAAGAAATACAAATATTTTAAAATGAATATAAGAAGAAATTCAGGATGGCATCACTGAAACTTTTCCAGCAGCTGTGGAAGCATCAGTTTGTGTGCAGGTCCAGTAGGAGCTGGAGAATGGAGCCTGGCCCAGCTGGGCTGAGCAGTGTGACCCTGGCCAGCCCTGCAGGACCAGCCTGATGTTTGCAATGTCTCTCTGTGCCCCCAGATCACTCGAGTGGATGGCAAGAAGCTGCTACTGTACAGGGAGCAGTTTGGGAAGATACTGCAGCGCACCCTACACTTAACCTGTAAGCAGGGTTACATTCTGTCTTGTAACCTACTGCACCATCTTCTTCGTTCTGCTACACTTATCTACCCCACAGAGTACTGCAGTGTGCCAGGTGGCTTTGACAAGCCTCTTTCTGAATACTTTCCTATCAAGGCAAGGATTTTCATTTATTTAGGATTAGAGGATTTGACTTTTTTTTTTGTTTTGGTTTGGTTTTTTTTAAAAAAGCAGTCGTACGCTCTGCGGTGTTATTTGGAGATTTCTGGACAGTGGTAGCAACAATGGAAAGTGATGCTTTGGGCTTTGAAATATAGAGCAAGTGACAATTAATTTAATGTATATTGATAGCAAGAAATCAATACTGACTGTTGTTTGAGTAGTTTTATAGTTTTGAGTAGTTTTATATGACATACTAGGGGTTTGTAATGTGTGTTTTTTACCATGATTGCATGACTACTATAAGTTAATACATAGCAAGGAGATGTGGTGTTTTACAGGTCAGCAGAATAGCAAATAATGATTCTACCATGAGCTTGAGATAAATTGAAAGCAGAAGTGGCAATATTAAGAGTTACTGAAACTGTCAGAAGTCATGTGCTGCTCTGCTGTTAAGACTTTGAAGTCAATTTATCAATATTCCAGTTTAAAGGCATCAGTTTTCAGCTGGCCTGTTTCAACATACAGCTGCATTTTGCTAAACAGTGTTTTTACATAATTCCCAATTGCAGATAATCTCTTGTTACTGAAAGCTAGTCCAGTTTTGTAACCGATATGGGATGTCCATTTGGGCCAGTTAATCATTTAAAAATGAACAAAAATATCCTAAATGCCAAACACCAAAAACCCACCAACAAAACAAGCAAATCAGTAAACCCCAGAAAAACCAACAATCACACAATTATTTTAAATTCCTCCTCTGAAACTGAAAAAATTCACAATGGCTTTGCTGTTCTCTATGGGAGTATGAGAAGTCTGAGTTGTACTTAAGAATGTGTCTGAATTTATATCCAGTCAAAGGAATAACTAAGTTATATTTCAATTAGACCAGTGCAGTCCTTTTCCTTTTAGTGCTTTCAGATATGTTCAGTTTTCTAGGTATGTGTAGATATTTATAGAATTGGGATTTCTGTTTGATTTTTATGGTGGTGGTGTTTTTCCTGGAGCTGTCAGGATAACAACTTTATAGCAGCAGTTAGTTCACGTGTACTTGGAGTTTGTGAAATAATATTAAATGCTGGTTTTTTAAAAACACAATTCAAATAGCTTGCTGAATAAGAAACATCTTTATTTGCTGCAGGACTGGGGTAAACCAGGTGACCTGTGGAACTTGGACATCCAGTGGCACGTTCCTTCAGCAGAAGAAATAAACTTTGCTTTTTATTTGCTGGATACGTTCCTGCAGCCTGAGCTCCGCAGGCTGGAGCTGTATGCACTTGGAGAGCTGGAAATGTCCAGGTAGGATGGAGCATGTGCATGGATCCATTCCTAGCAGTTATTGCCAGTCACACAGGCAGTACAAAAATTGAGAGGAGAACACTATAATGTTGCACTATGATTTTACTTTTAAGATTTCCAAAGCTCCTGCTTCAGCTGAGGTAACATCAGGATTTCCCTAAAGTAACACAGGAAAGGAGTTGTTCACATTTTGCATTTTAATTTGTCTTCAGAATGTAAAATATTCGTTCCTAAAGTACTTCCTTAGCTACCCCATGGAGGGAAGGAATTGTCTTGGCCTTGTGGTAAGGAGTTGTTTGATAGGTTTTATCTGAGATTTAGATAAAATTCTTCAAAGCAATTTTCACATTCGTTTATCTTACCTGCACAGTTTTGATATATAAAATCTCCCTTGTTTTCCAGAAAATGAAGTTAAATATTGGGGTTTGTAAACAAATTAGGTTGTCTCAAAAAAGCCTACCTGGATTTCCGCAGTGCTTCCTCCTGTGTTTAGAACTGATGCAACTAAAGAAAAAACTTCCATAAAGCTTCACAAAAAAGATGTGGCTTGTCTTTTGTGTATTTTCAAGCAGTTAACAGATAAGTAACTGGGTTTTCCTCTTTGTTTAAGAGATGATGTGCAGCAGTGTCTTGCCATCGTGCACAACTGCCTGATTGGCTCTGGGAACATTCTGCCTCCTCTCAAAGGAGAAAGGGTGGCTCATCTGTAAGTAACATTTATTTTATATCCCAAACATTCTCAGTGATTGTGTTCCTTCATGGTGGGTTTTAGGGCTTTCTTACTGCTGTTGTCACACAAATGCTGCTAGAAGCTTGCTTTTAGGGAACACCCATGATAAATACCAAGATACAGAAAATTCACTTATCAGGAAAGGACACAAATTTTCCTGTCCTTTCCTAAAACAGGGAGCCATGTGTGTTTCAATGAGTGTGCTCACAGGTTTGACAGAGACCAAATTTCTGCCTGTTTAATGGAACTGATGAGATTTTGTTAACTAGGAAATCAAAATCATGGGTTCAAGGTGTCCTTATTGTGTCCCTGCCTCTGACAAAGTCTGACCCAAAGGGATCTAAGACATACTATTACTAAATCCAGACATCTGTGTGCTACTGGCATGAAATTTAACCTGTTAAAATGAATTAAATGTCAGTGAATACTTCATTATTTCTGTAATGTGTAGTAATGCTTTGTTTTCCTTTGTTTGCAGGGTCCCAAGTCTGGTGTCTTTGGAAGAGACAAAGCTGTACACTGGTGTTGAATATGGTGAGTAGATCCCTGTCTCTTCAGGTAGGCTCTAAGGGTTGTTTTCTTTTTGGGTTTTTTGTTTGTTTTTTTTTTTTTTGTAAAAACAATGGGTTCTTTTGGCAACCATAATTTTGATTCTTCTCTTCATAGAAATGGGTTTTTATGACCAGCATGAGTTCTGTGTACACACAGTTTTATTTTCAGCTGTGATACACGAGATCTGGATCTGCTGCAGCAATCTGGCTGGGGATGGGAGCTCTGTCTGTTCCTCTGTTCCCATATGCTGAATGAACTGTCTAAACTTAGAAATAAAACTAACTGTCAAGGCAGATAAAGAAGGTTGTGTATCTAAAACCCAAGCAGCTGAGGTGATAAACTGATGAGAGCCATGTCCTTAGATATAACAAATGGTTATTTTTACAGTAGTTCATCCTGCCAGTTCTGAATTGTCTGCTCTGGCTTTTCACAATAATTTGCTTTTTATACTGTTGTATGATTAATAGAAAATGTTTTGGTTTATTTTAGATTTATCCAGGGAGAATTACAGAGAAACAATTGCAAGGGTTACAAGGAAATTGCTGCGTAAGTTTGATCACTCCTGTAACTAAAACCAACTGTGTTATACTTCAGTATGATTTTATAGATGAGGAAATTGTACTGTTCTCTTTGCCTGTAATTCTGAAAGTTAAGCTTTGCAGGAAACAACATTATTGCTAATTTTTAAAGCTCTTTTCCTGTCTGATGATACATTTCATTTCTCCCAATTGCAGGTTACATTCTGGATAATTCAGAAGATGATACCAAGTCTTTGTTTCTGATAATAAAGGTATGCTTTACATTTGTGGAACTTAAGGCAAGATGACTTGTTTTGCAAAACAATCACTCTTACCCTCTCTTCTTTCCACAGATTATCAGTGATGTTTTGCAGTTCCAAGGGTCTCACAAGCATGAGTTTGATTCACGATGGAAAAGCTTCAATCTAGTGAAAAAATCAATGGAGAACAGGGTCAGTGGCTTGGCTTTGTGAAGCTTTGGTTCCTGAGTTGCAGGTCTGATACTGAAATCTAAACCAAAGGATACCTTTTATTTTACAGCTTCAAGGAAAGAAGCAACACATCAGAGCCTTGCTGATCGACAGGGTTATGCTGCAGCATGAGGTAATTCTTCCCCTTCAATCCTCACTAATTTGCTTGAAAAGCTGCTTTGCACAGTTAGCTAAATGTCATCGTAACAATATTGCTGCACTGGTGTTTTTATATGTGTGAAATGTAAAAGCAATCTGTCCTTTCTTTGTGCTCCCCATGAATTCAGCTGAGAACTCTGACAATGGAAGGCTGTGAATACAAAACTTCCCATCAGGAGATGATCAGGGATCTTCTGTGTTTGTCCACGAGTTCTTATGGGCAGGTGAGGAGCAGCCCCTTTTGCACTGAGGTTTATGGGGTGTTTTATTGGTCTCCTCAAGTGATTCTACATCCTAAATCTGTTGTTCTGGCTCTTTGCTTTTCACATGATCTCAAAACCACCTCATTTCTGGCAACATAAAGAATCTTGTATAACTTTATAGCTCTTCTCATGTAAATGCCAGAAACAAGAAATAGATTTTTATAAATGGGGTGGGGTGTTTACAAATAGCTTTGTTTCTGTGCACAAATACAAGATAAAAACTTTGTGCATAAATAACTGAAATGGATGAGGGTGTTATTTTTACCTAGTAAATTTTTTGTTTCAGGTCAGAAGTAAAGCTCAGCAAGCCTTCTTCACTGCTCTGGGAACCTACAATTTCTGTTGCAGAGATATCATTCCCTTAGTTCTGGAATTCCTGCGTCCCGACCGGCAAGATGTCACTCAGAAGCAATTTAAAGTACTACCTCATTAACTTGCTTTTGTGGCTGTCTTTTGAAAGTGTTTTTACATGAGAATTTTTAATGGAGAAAGTGGAATTTGCTTGTTTATCAGCATGATTGATATTTTCATGGCTAATAGGCATGACTGGTGGAAGGAATTATTTGTATTAGATCTATTTTCAAGAGAAGTACTGTGTTTAAATATGTTCCCCGTGTGCTCAGGTATTACCAAAATGTGAGTTAGCACCTATTTTTAAGTTATGGAATGGAAATTGAGAAGATGTAGTCAAGGTGAAGCAGTTGTGAATCATCTCCTCTAACATAATTGAGAAATCAGGCAGCCAGTCTGTGGATAAATTAATTGGCAGGGCTTCTAATCTCATTAAATGAAGAGGACTCTGCAAAATCTTCAGTAATTTGACAGTGAGGCTGAATGTTTATGGACAATTTAATGATTTGGTAGCTGCAGCTGAGTTTTTATTCTGTGTGGGTGCGTGCATATGTCGATATCACAGATGAGCTGAGCTTTAACCTTCCCAAACTCCATCTTCCACTCACAGGGTGCCTTATATTGTCTTCTTGGGAACCACAGCGGGGTGTGCTTGGCCAATCTGCATGACTGGGATTGTATAGCACAGACGTGGCCAGCAATTGTCTCTTCTGGGCTTAGCAAAGCCATGTCCTTGGAAAAACCATCCATAGTCAGACTCTTTGATGACCTGGCAGAGAAAATCCATCGGCAGTATGAAACCATTGGGCTGGATTTTGCAGTGAGTGACCAATTAATTCCTTGGTGTTCAGGCTTGTCTGTATGGACAAGGATGTTCTGTACTCTGCTAATTGCAAAGCAGAGATGTTACAAACTTGTAGGTTCAAGTCCCAAATCTTTGCACTGTCCATCCACAGGTTCCAGAGAAATGCATGGAGGTGGCTGTTCTGCTGCAGAAGTCAGGACAGCCAAGTGCAGAGTTTGCAGCCCTGGGATCAGAGGAGATTCAGCTGGGAATTCAGCGACAGAAGGAGAAGAGTGCTGAGGCTCTGAGGTGAGTTCAGCTTCCTTGAGCTGCTCATTAAATGTCATCATCCAAAGTGGCTAAACTGAAAAATCCAAATTGTCCAAGGATTATTGGGATGATGCTTCTCTCCACTTCTGTTTTCTCTTTGCCTCTTCCTTTTCACCTTCACACACGTTTTGTTGAGGAACTCTTCCTCTGTTTTTCAATGGATCTCTCAGTACCATGTGGTTGATAACTCCCTCTCTTTCTCTCAGGAACTATGAAAATTTGGTCAACATGCTGCTGGACTGTGTGGAACAGAGAAATCTGTAGGTTCCCCTGTTTTGTGCATGAAGTGGTTTTTTGGGGTGGATTGGAGGTGGTTGCATGGATCAATATTCAGGAGGACAGTTACCATGGTCTTGGATTTATTTGCACTGGGAGCTTGATTTGTTAATATAAAGCATCATCACATCTTGGAGTTAAGCTTTTTCCTCAGTTAGTCTGACCTATTACTGAGGTTTTTAATTTATTTTTTAATTTAAAAAGCTCTGGTTCTGTCTGTAACACTGACATCAGAATATATTCTAATTGTTCCCATAATATTTGTGTTAAAAAACTTTTAAAAGAATATCCCTATAGGCATTCTGCACCACGTATTTTATATTTTTACACTTGTGTGTTCCCAGAACACTGGAGGTTTCCCAAAACGAGTTAAGCTTATTGATTACAGCAGTGCCATTAATTTATGCATTTACATAATTTTAATACATGTAATAATTTCTGAGTAAAACCAGTACATAAACTTTGATATTTACACTCTGTTTTGAATATCTGGGATTTTTTCAGGCCCTGGAAGTTCGAGCACATAAGCATTGGCTTCCTGTCCTTGCTCCTGAGGGATGACAGGGTCCTGCCTGCCCGTGCCATAAAATTCTTTGTGCAGTGTCTCAACCACGATGCGATTGTGGTTCGGAAGGTGAGCCCAGGAGAGGGATTTCCTTTGGGTCTGCAGCTCTTTGGGCTTCACATCAGGTGCTCATGGGGTTTTTGCTGGGATAAAGCACAAAAACTGAGGTGGAGCTCTCTCCTCCCCCTTCCAGCCACTCACTCACATGTACAAAATTCTCAATCCAAGAAATGGCAGTCTTGGCAGCGCTGTAGCGTGACATGTGTAAATCTGTAAACTGTGAAGATGTGGGATGGGCTGAGTCCTTATTTATTTCAGAGTTCTTTTGCAGAATTTCTTTTGCAGATGGCTGCTTTTCCCACCTGCAGTTAGTTACTTGAAGGGAGCCATCAATGTGTTTCACTCGTTCTGTTGCTGCCTCAGTGAGGCTCAAAACAAACCTTCCTTTCCCCCCAAAAATTATTGAAACAATATTAAATTGAAATGAGTAAAACAAAATTATTATTGAGGGTTTCTGGCCTGTAAAGTAATTCATGTCCCACGTCCCCTGAAATAACCAGGATTATTTCCTTATGGGTTCACTTCAGTTTTCAGTGGCTTTTTAGGGATGATGAGCCACATCCTTCTGAGGGAAATGTATGGAATGAGTACATTAATGCCCATTTTTTACTTTTCTTTAGGTGGCCATCTCAGCTGTGGCTGGGATTCTTAAGCAGCTTAAGAGAACACACAAGAAAGTGCCCATCTGCCCTTATGAAATAAGTATGTTTTGTTTATTATAAGACATAGTTTACATTTATCCTAAAATGTTTTTTTCTGGTTAAATTAAATGTAGAATCATGAGCTTTTCTTTTCTCCCTGGTTGTTAATATTCTAATCAAATAGGTAAGCATGATATAGAAGTAATGTAAGTGGTAAGTTTGCAGTTTGGGATTTTTTCTTTGAAAACCTCGTAATTTATGAGAACAATTTGTATGTCTCCTTTTTCATTTTTATATGTTTTTTTATCATTCTTATACATGTTAATTTTGACTTTCCTCTTGGATCAGGTGGGAGCCTGAAGCCTTCCAGCATCCAGGCTGGTGACAGAGGTGACAACCAGTGGCTGCACTACAACAGCCAGAGCCTACCAAAGACCAAGGAAGCCTGGGAATCCTGCTGTTTTGTGGAGAAAACACACTGGGGATATTACACCTGGCCCCAGTGAGTAGTGTTGAGGTGGAGTTGGGAGAGTCAGCAGGAAAACTTCTGTGGGAAATAAAATCCTGTTTTATTATGATTTAAACTTTTTCGTATATATATGTATTTAATTTGGCTGAACCACCAAAAAAAAAGTAATTTATTTTGTTCTTTTTGCTCCTTGCTTGTTTTACCATTTTTCTGGGTGGGTTTTGTGTTGTTTGGTTTGGGGCTCTTTGTTTGTTATTTCTTTTCTACTCATTTCTCTCTCTGTGGGCTATAGGCACAAAAAGGCACAAATTCCACATGGCTGTTTAACAGCTGCTGTTGAAATGAAATATTCGTATTGGAAATCAGCTACACGTACAGTATTCTATCCCTAATAATTCCAGATTGTTTGTTTGGTAAAACCTTTAATAACAAACTTCATTCTGTTGTAAATTTTCTTCTTTAAGTTTTGATTTTTTGGAGTTGAGGAGAAGTTTTAATTAATATTGAGAACACAGAAAACAACACCATAGAAAACAACAACAAGTACTAGTGTGTTTTTATTTTTTATTTTGACTTTTTATTACTTATCTTTTGTTTTTAATATTCAGGACTATGACAGTTTATGCTCCAGCTGAGCAGCAACCAAAGCTTGGGCGAAGGAGAGATGAGCTGACAGAGGTAAGAGTTGCAAATTTCTGGGGTTTTTTTAACTGTACTTCTCCTTTCTTCTGTTAATATTGCCCACAGGTTACTGTGGAGATCCCCACAAGATGCTTTGAATTGCATTTTCCTAATTCTTTTTGTGTCAGCATACCAGAAGGAGTTTTTATTTTAATGTATTGCTGCTTATCTCTCAGGGATCATGGAATAATTGTATTAATAAGCACTTTCTTGTTCCCTTTCAAGTCATGATCAGAGTTGAGAACAAGGTCATTAATGACAGTGGATAGCACTAACTTTTAGCACTAATGAAGGGGGAAGTGGATAACCAAGGCATTTATTTTCCTTGAGAATGCAAATGAAACATGAGACTTGTAAAGACTGGGATACTGCTGTGGCAAGCAAACACCTCAAAGCTAATCCTTTTTTTCCTTTCTGTTACAGGCAGAACAAATTATATATGATCACTTTTCTGATCCCAAGTTTGTTGAGCAGTTAATAAAATTTTTGTCTTTAGAAGACAGAAAGGGAAAGGACAAATTTAATCCTCGCAGATTTTGCCTCTTCAAGGTAAGAAGAGTTCATTCACTAAATTGCTCTCATTTTTTAGACAATTCCCAGAGCATGGAAAAGCCACAAAGTGCTGGGCTCATACTGTTGCAAAACGTTGATTTTTAAAGCTGCTCTGGGTAATTCTATTAATCCTCTCTTCTGATTAACTACTTAGGGAAACATATTTAGAGTATTGTAATAGCCTGAAGGACACTGGTGTGTAATGCTCTTTAAAAAAGTGAAGTAATTTCACTTTCTGCACATTCAAACTCAAGTGTTTCACAGTTCAATGATGTTCTTGGGAAAACAGTTCCTGAAGACCCTTTCCCCTCTTGTTTTCCAGGGCCTTTTCAGAAACTTTGATGATGCCTTTTTGCCAGTTCTTCAGCCCCACTTGGAGAAACTGGTTGCAGACTCCCACGAAAGCACCCAGAGATGTCTAGCTGAAATCATAGCTGGTCTCATAAGAGGTTCTAAACACTGGACCTTTGAGAAGGTGCTGGAGCACCTATTATTTGAGAGTAATTTTGAATTATCAACCCAATTAGAAGCTGAGGTCTTGATTGCCAGATTTGGTGCACGATTCATTGCTCGGTTTGGTGCCTGTTCTTGCCAGGGGTTGGAAAAATGCTCCAGTATTAAAACTAGGAACAGTTTGCTGTTAAGGAGATGGCAAAGCTGATGTGGTTTGTAATTTTCAACAGGAATAAGTGCTTATGTCCACTTTGGAGTGCTAAATTTTTAATTCAGGCCTAGCTGTCTATGCCAAAAATAATCCTGGGAGAAACAGTATAAAAATAAAGCAGGCATTTTAATATCTGGGCTGGGTTTGAGATTCTTAAATAGCAAAATGTTGTCTCTTGTGTTTTTGCTGGGCAGGTGGAAAACCTTTGGAAGCTTCTCTGCCCACTGCTTCGAACAGCTTTATCCAACATCACAGTGGAAACATACAATGACTGGGGCACCTGCATTGCCACCTCCTGTGTAAGTATTCCACTTTTTGTCTCCTGAAGCTGGATCCCCTGTGGATTAACATTCCTTCAGTGAACTGGGAGCTGTAGTGCCGGGCAGCAGGGTCAGTGGTAGGTCACAAACACCCTTGGGTCAATAATTCTTTCACTGCACTCAGCAGAACTCAGTGTAGTTTTTCAGCCTGAAGCCTAATTATCAAAATTCAGGCATGGTTATTCAGATATCTCAGAAATGAAGCGAAAATTCCTTCTATTCTGATTGTATTTACCAATTAATTAAAACTGTGTATAGTTTTATTGTGTTTTTCTTCTATTGAGATTCATCGTGAAAACATACTGAATGTTAGCCTTATTTAATAAATAAACTCAAGGGATGCAAAAAAAACCTCAGTCAAAGCTTTCTTTGTTTATACTTTATTTTATACATTATTTACATTTTAAACCCCCCTCATTTACTTATATCTCTGCTCCCTGTTCTTTTCCAGGAGAGCAGAGATCCTAGGAAACTGCACTGGTTGTTTGAATTGCTGTTGGAATCTCCACTGAGTGGTGAAGGAGGATCATTTGTGGATGCCTGGTAAAAATGATTTGAACTGGTTTATTGTGGTTGAACAGAGTAGGAAATACAGCCTGGATAAGCTGCATTGAGAGGATGCTGTGCCAGCTGCCTTGTAGGGAAGGGGAGCAAAGGCAGTGCTTTCCAAGTTGCTTTCCCCACACAATGCTAGCTTCTTCATGATATTTTTTTTAATATAACTCAATAAACAGGATGGGAATGTTTGGGGCTGGCAGAGCAGCAGCATTGTTGTTTCACTGGGCAATTTTTACCCATCTTTACTCATTGAAGAACACTCTGATGCATGGACACACTGGTGCACATTCCCAAACAAAGTCTGGAGGGGACTGGGGAAGGAGGAATGTTCTGTATGACTAAAAATGAGCTGTTCTGATTCCCAGCCGGCTTTATGTGCTGCAAGGGGGCCTTGCCCAGCAGGAGTGGAGAGTGCCAGAGCTGCTGCACAGGCTGCTCAAGTACCTGGAGCCCAAACTCACCCAGGTCTACAAGAACGTCCGAGAGAGAATAGGAAGGTCAGTGTTGTCTGCTGCAGTTCTTGTTGGGTTTTAACTCTTCATTTTATTTGGGTAGTTAGGTAGCTAAATAATTAAACTGAAAAGCATTAATGCTTGTAACAAAAATCAGATATATAATTAAGAGACTTGCTTCAAAAATTCCAGAAGACTTCTCTGTATTTGTCTTGTTTTCATAGAATGTTTTGGATTGGGAGGGACCTTAAAGCTCATCCAGTCCCACCCCTGCAATGGGCAGGGACACCTGCCACTATTCTAGGGTGCTCCAAGCCCCATCCAACCTGGCCTTGGACACTTCCAGGGATCCAGGGGCAGCCACAGCTTCTCTGGGCACCCTGTGCCTCAGCCTCACCAATTTATGGTCTGTATTTATGTTTGGCATCTCTAAAGCTCTTAGAAGAGACATTTGGTTTTAAATAGCTTTGGATTGAAGAGGAGAGGAAATTTGCTCTAAGTATTAACCCTCAGAGGTCACCCAATTAATCTTGGATCATTTGGAGCTCACAGGTCACTGCTTTCTGGACAAGAGTCGTGCTCACTGTGTGTTCCTGCTGGCTTTGTTTGTTCTTTTAGTGTGTTGACCTACATATTCATGATAGATGTTTCCTTGCCAAACACTGCTGCAACTCAATCTCCTCGTGTCCATGAATTTACTACCCGGATACTTGAAAAACTCAAACCCCTCATGGAAGCAGATGAAGAAATCCAAAATCATGTTATGGAAGAGAACGGAGTCGGCGAACAAGACGAGCGAACTCAGGGCATTAAACTCTTGAAAACAAGTGAGTTAAGGAGGTTAAGGAATGGGGGGCTATTCTAGCACATGATGATTGAGGTCTGCAAATTGTGTAGCAGAACTGTTAATATTTTTCTTCTTAATCAGCGATTGTTTCTGTTTATTCAAACAGTTCTGAAGTGGTTGATGGCGAGTGCAGGACGATCTTTCTCTACAGCTGTCACAGAGCAACTCCAACTGTTACCTTTGTTTTTCAAGGTGCATCCTTTAATTCTCCTTTATTGGTTATGTTTGCTTAAAAAGGGATTGTATAACTAAACTGAAGTTGTTTTATTTATATATATTTATGATATTCCAAGGCCAGGTTACATGCAGCATTGAACAACCAGCTCTAGTGGAAGGTGCCCCTGCCCTTGGCAGAGTGGTGGAACTGGAATCACCTTTCAGGTCCCTTCCAACCCAAACCATTCCATCTTTAAGGGACCTTGAGTTATTTTTTTTGTTTCCTGACTACAAAATTCTTTACAAGCAGCTCCTGTTGTTCTTCTGATTCTTGTATTCTTCGAATCTGTGTCATCCAGTCTCTCCTCTTGGAAATAATCCATACTTGTGTGCCCA
This sequence comes from Anthoscopus minutus, assembly GCA_013399455.1. Taxonomy (NCBI): domain Eukaryota; kingdom Metazoa; phylum Chordata; class Aves; order Passeriformes; family Paridae; genus Anthoscopus; species Anthoscopus minutus. The sequence continues at coordinate 741,533 of VWYI01040398.1, forward strand.
AAGTGCACAAACATCAATAAATTACCCAACAGTAATCTATGTGACCATAAAATAAAGGTTTATTGAAGTGAAAGTGACCTTTGTAAAACTTTTTCTCTGTTTTGGACCTAGATCTAAAATAAGACATTAATTGAGTTTGATACCAAGATGATGGCAGTGGGGAGCCAAAATCTCACCAGCATATCTTGATTATTTACTGAGAATATTTAATGTCGTATTGATTGTTTTTCCAAGCTGGCCTGATCTTTCAGCACTTTATTGGATGTATTTTTCCTAGACAGCTGTCCTTTCATGAGATTATCCTTGTTTTGAGGGTTTTGCTGTCACCAGTGCCTATTTACCAGCAGGGTTTTGTTCCCTCCCTGCTCTTATTTAGATTGCGCCGGTGGAGAACGACAACAGCTATGATGAGCTCAAGAGAGATGCTAAGATGTGTTTGTCCTTGATGTCTCAGGGTTTGCTGTATCCTCAGCAAGTGCCTTTGGTACTTCAGGTGCTAAAACAAGTGAGTGTGGTCTAAACAGCTTAAAGTTTCTTCTCATCTCCTGCATCCTCTGCTTTTTATTGAAGAGAATACAATACTTAGGATTCTGTGCAAATCAAATACTGATTTAGATTTGAAAGACTTGATGTAAAGTGTTTTAAAACACTCTAGTAAGCATATCTTGTTTAACATTTAAGCCATTTACTTTTGATAACAAATTGAACAGCACTTTGATGTATTAACATTTGGTTCAATAGTGGATCACTTTAAATCTCCTCATGAGCATAACAATTCAAAACTTGGTTTCAGAATGAGTCTTCAGCTAAAGAACTGCCCTTGAATCTGATCTTTTTAGGGTTGTACAATATATTTCTTTTTAACAATCTACTTTGGAAGTGAAGCCTGTGAAAATTATTACCTAAATAATAACTGCCTGCTTTGGAGATAAAAGGTGTATAAAACAAAATTACCTGAAAAAAGGAAGCACTGCCTCCAGAAGCTTTTTTCTTAAATATTGCTCACTTTCCATCAGGGGCCTGCTTGCTTTGACATTTTTGCCTTCTCACCCTGATTTATTCACTGCAGACAGCAAGAAGCAATTCTTGGCATGCCCGATACACCATCTTAACCTACCTCCAGACCATGGTGTTCTACAATCTCTTCATCTTCCTCAACAACAGCGAGGCAGTCAATGACATCAGGTGGCTGGTGATAAAACTCCTGGAAGATGAACAGCTCGAGGCAAGTGATCCCTTCTCTGCACTGTGTCTTACTTTGACAAGTTTTATGGAAAAGCTGACATATAAATTGATTCAGGATGTATTTCTAGCTCAGCATTCTTCCTGCTTTGAAAATGAGTTTTATAGGATTTGTTTCTATCATATTCATGCCAGGAAGACAGTTGATAGTAAAGTACTGCATTTGTGATTTTTGTAAAGTTCCATTGCTTCTGCTTTTGCACAGAATGGTGCATTACTTGGAGCTTGGTTTCAGGACATGAAACAGGGATATTATTAATTCCACTATAAATGTATATTGGTAAAAATTCAATATCCAAGGTCAAATCCCTTGCTGTGTGAAAACTGTGTAAAACTACTATTTATTACTCTACAGTCTGTCTCACATCTAATCATATCATATTAATGGTAAAAATACTCTTTATAATTACATCAAGAGCTACCTAGAACTGAGGGGCTTGCATTAAATTACATGAATTTAAGTCATGTTTAAGCAAAGGGAAGAATCTTTAGTGTTAACCTCCTGCCTGGCCTGTCTCCCCAGCACCATCATTTTCCCTGGTGTTTGTGCAGTTGGCAAATATCAATGAAATCCTGCTTCTGGATGATTTTTTCCTTCTAGAAGAAAGATTCTGCATCACCTTGCAATCCTACAGAAGTTGTTTGTCAGAACACTTGCCTCATAATCTCACACCATTTTGAAAAATACCTTTTATTCACTTGAATGCAATTTATCCAGTTAGTTTAAACGTACTAAATTATCCCTGTGCACTGCAGAGGTGCAAATCCAAAAAGCCTACCTGTGTTCATAACCACTCTGGATCATGCTGTTGCCATGGAAGCTTTCACTTTTCTCTGAAAAGTAATCTTGTTCTTTCTTGGTAATAACTGACAAGATGCAGTATCCTGCTGAGTAATTTCTGTGTAGCTTTTGGATGCTGGATTTTTAAGATGAGAATCATTAGCTTTGACTAGGATTTAATGTCTTTGCTCTATAGAACTGAGGTTTTAGTTCTTGGATTTTAAGATACTTTTATTTTTTTTTGCTTATTTTGATACCAAGGGCCAGACATGATGATGATTGTTTTAATATGCACAGCATTCATGTCTTGATAAGCATTTTTCATATTGCACTGCAGTTTTACAGGAATGAGAATATTTTCTCTCTGTTTCAGTAGCCTCTTGCAACTTCTGCAGTTGGGTTTGGTTGGTGCTGTTGAGTGGTTTGGTTCTGATACTGTTGCACTTTTATAGGCCATGATCAGTCACTTCTGAGCAAAAAAACCCAAGCCCCATAGGTGATGGGGAGATTGCTCTAGTTTCTATATTCTTTATTTCATTGTGAGTGTGACCACTTATAAATTATTTAGTGCCAGAGGTGGTGAGTGATCAGCTGCTTTGTGAATGATTTTAAAGGCTTTGCCTCCCAGTGCTCCTCACAGCAAAGTGTTCTTCCTAGCTGGGTGATTAATTTAGAAGTTAAAGTGGTTGTAATACAGGGAGTGGGGATGTAAATGAGCCCAGCTCTCCTGGGAGCTCGCTCACTTCCCAGCCGAGCTGCTTTGTGTCTGGCTCTTGTATTAGCACACCATGTCTCATTTAATAGCTCAGCTCTTCAGGGACTCACAAACTGCTGATAAACAACTCTGCCAGCCTCTCACCTCATCCTTCTTCACTATCAGCAAAGTAGATCACGTTAGAATAGTACCTTGTAGAAATTTAAATGGAATGGGCTGGAGTCTCAAGAGCTAATTGGAACTGCCTCTGTTTAATTATTGCAGCTCTTGCAGCTGTACTTATGGCTTTGTGAGGTTCAGAACATCGTGTTCAAGGGTGTGATTTATTATTATAATCTGCTGCATTGCATTCAGAGCACTGGGTGGTGTTTGTGCTCCACAGAGACAAATGTTCTGCTTGCAGTTACCTGTGACAGAATGTACCTACCAAAAATCTGGTGACAGCATCTCAGCCAGTTGATTCGGTTTGCAACTTTGTAAATGTTGGGAGGCTTTTGTCAGAATGTAATTATAGAAAGTGGGAGTGAGTTTTGGAGGGACTCCCAATTTAAATACAGTTTTACACATCAATAACTTCCTGGCTTTGGAAAATTTGAGGAGATAAGAGAAATCTGTGATACTGATGGGTTAGTCACTTGTTTTTAAAAGCAAGGATGACTTGTCTTTACCCAGAATTCACTAACAAGGTGCTGTGACTGGTTTAAAAGGAATGGGAAAGGTGTATTTTGAATGACTTGGCAATTAGATGAAAGCTAAGTTTAGTCTTGCTCTTTTGGGTTTCTGTGTTACCCTTAGGAAGAATATTTTTCCAATCAGGATTTCTGGTTTCATTCATGTAGTGCAGAGATCTGGTACTTGAGACATGGAAGTCGGTCCTGCTGGAGTATTACAGAGCTGAGCTGTTGATCATAAAGTGTTGTTGCTTCTTAATCCAGTATCTGTTGTGTCTTTCAAAGAATTCTTGTGCTATGGGTAGAAGAGAATCAACTGAGTCTCTGGAACATTCCTCCTGCCTTTTCTTGGAAAAGCTCTTCTGCTTTTGTATGGGGAAAAACTAAATGCTTTTGAAGAAAGCCCACTTTAAAACTGATGTCAATACAGAGCCTGTTAGGAATTTTGTGAAGCAGGCTGATTATTTGGTCTCAGTCAACATTTGTTTTTAAGCTTTCTAAAGCTCCTCCATTGACAATGGAGCTAAATTGCATTATTTGCTTGAGTAGCAGGTCACTTTATGGCAAATTTTGTGACAGTAGTTCTGTATTACAGCAAAGCATGTTTATTAAAGAGCATGTTTATTAGTATTAATAAAACACTAATAGCAGGATAATTCTTTAGAGGCTTTTGCTGAGCAAGATTTGCTCACTTGGGTTAGTTGGGTGTGCTTGGAAGGGCAGTAATGGCATAAATAAATGGTGTTCTGTCCCACCTGTGCCCAGGTGAGGGAGATGGCTGCCACCACACTCAGCGGGCTCCTGCAGTGCAACTTCCTCACCATGGACGGGCCCATGCAGACTCACTTCGAGCAGCTCTGCAAAATGAGGCTCCCCAAGAAAAGGAAGAGGGACCTGGCCTCAGTGGGGGACACAATTCCTTCAGGGGGTAAGAAAGCAGCTCAGGAAGAAATCAGTGTTTTGGGTAATGTAGACTGCCATATAGAATTTGATTTGCAACATAAATGGTAAGAATACACAGCTAAGGCAAATATTTTTATTATGTATTCCTATGTTAAACTCTTTCAGAATTAACATTAAAGAGGTTTTTCCAATTTCCAGTTCACAGAGATAAGGATGCAGATGATGAGGGATAACAAGTTTCTCAATAAATAAAGTTCCTTCGTTGTCACAACATAGTTTCACTCCTTGCCCACCTTACCTTCTATTTGTTAGCAGTGTGGGGTTTTTATTCTAAAACAACAAAACAACAAACACAAACTCACCAACCAAAAAATAAACCAGAGCAAAGACCCCCTTAGTTAACACTGATTTGGAACTTTGGCTTCTGCCTAGGCATTTAATGTATCTGGGTCACAGTCATTTGACCCAGTCCATGTTGTCCAGTAGTTCTGGGATTTGAGGAAACACTCTGAATGCAGAAAGAGAGAACACGGAGATGTCATTCATGACTTATTCATGAGTTTCTTTGAGAGAGGGAAGCTCGTTTGAAATGTTTATCAAGTGTCCAGCAGTTGCAGATTGATTCCTACTGGAAGAGAGGGTAAAAAATTAAAGCTATGAGAATAAAATCTGGGATTCTGAGTAAGCAAGCAGAAGCAATCTGATTTTCTGTCTTTTTGCTGGTTTTCTTTAACTGCTGTGGGTTGATGCCCTGTTTTTGCAGACCTGGTGAAGCGCCACGCCGGCGTCCTGGGGCTCAGCGCCTGTATCCTGTCCAGTCCCTACGATGTGCCCACCTGGATGCCACAGCTCCTCATGGATCTCAGTGCCCACCTCAATGATCCCCAGCCTATTGAGGTAAAAATACAGCAGTTCTCTATTCAACAGAGCATAGCTGAATACCTGTGACTCATTCTTGCTTCTCATTTCCTGGAAAAGTATAGGAACCTCTTAAGAAATTTATTTTCTGTTGCTTTTTACTTAATGACTTCGTATCGTTTTAAAGCATGGACTGCTTATAAGTATTTTTTTGTGGTAGATCTTTCCTTGCTTTCAAATTTAAAGCATTAAATTGAAAGCTGAAAGGACTGTACTTATAATGAAGAAGGGTTTTTTTTTTCATTGAAGATGTCCCTCTTGTGCATGCCATTCTAGGAAACATCAACCTGAAACAAAACATCAATCTGGAATTTTTAAAATTAAGTGTCATGAGCTGCCCTAGAAATAAGTTTTAAAGCAATAGTTGCCTTAACTCTTACTGTTTTGTCCTGTCTATTGGTTTTGTTGACTGTGGCTGTTTCAGCTAGAGGAGTGAGATGAAGAATTCTTTTGATGTTTTCAGACCTAAAACACCCTTTTGAAGCAGCCAAGAAAAAGGCAGTGGGGGAAAAGCACTTGGCTTTTATTTTAAAAGAATCTCTAAATGTTTCCCAGCTCAAAATTGTAGGTCCAGGAATCATTTTTATAAGAATGTCAGAGTTATGAACCCTGGTCAAAAGACTAACCAGAACTGTACAAATTAAAATCCTGGGCTGAATTCTCCAGTGCCCTCCTATCCTCTGGCTGTTCTCCAAGCCTTGGTGGTACTGAGCAATTGTTTGTTGTATCCAACGTTGGTTTTGGAGTGGAGCTGGGGTCCATGACTGACAGAGCTCCATCCCAATTGTGCTGGCAGATGACTGTGAAGAAAACACTGTCCAATTTCCGGAGGACCCACCACGACAACTGGCAGGAGCACAAGCAGCAGTTCACAGATGACCAACTCCTGGTGCTCACTGACCTCCTGGTTTCACCCTGTTACTATGCATAGGTGGGTCAGCTGGTGGGTTTTGCCATAAGTTTCACTCTCAGAGATTCTACTCCAGAGTCAGGAAGAATCCTTAACCACAGGGGAAATGCTGCAGCCAGATTTCTGGCCCTTGCCTCCTCCAGTGGTTTTGGTCAGATTTATTTTGGTTAAATATTTTAAATATTGTCCCTCTTTCTGTGCATCCCTGCACTTTGCTAAGACTTTCACACTTTTTTCTTGAATATTGATGTTCCTTTTCTCCATTTTCTGCCAGTTGGCTGCCTTTTAAATGCCTGGCAGTGCCCCTAAAGTGCTGCTTTTGTACTTCTGGTGCCTCTGAGGACTTTACACCACCCAGCCCAGGCTATCACCTACATCTCAGGATGGGGAATGACTGCTACCACTTGGTTTCCTCTCCCACACTCTGGCTTTGTCAGGGTTCTTCACACAGGCATGTCCCCAGAGTGAATCCATTCCTGGGGTTTTCTTTGTTACACTACAAGATTCCCATCTCTATTGTATTGTGATGTTTTGTGACAGTATCCCAAGAGAAGCTTTAATTTATCTTTCCATATAAACAAGAGCATGAGGCAATATTTGTGTTTCGAACTCTTTCTTCTTTCTTTTCAGGTTTCTCCTGGGGAAAATGAGGATGTAGGAAATTTTCTGCGAAATAAAGGAAACTCAAAAGAAATTGATCATGTAGAGAACTTTGTGCTGGAAATCCTGATGCCTACCTAATCAAAACTACTTTAAAACACAAGTGTAGAGACCTGGTTCTATTCTAAAGGAATTTCACCTCCCCAGGGAGCAGCTGGGGGAGCCCCAAGACTGCACCTGCAGGACCTGATTGTGAGTCCGTGGCAAGACCCTTCTCCTTGGCCTGCATCACACATGAATCTTGTTTCTGCTTCCTTGCACACAGTGACCTACACTGCACATCCCTCACCCCGTTCTTCTGCCCCCTGTTCCCAACATTAAGGATGTGCAGAGCCAGAGAGTGCCGCAAACCGGAATTTTCTCAGTGGAGCTCTCCAATTCTGCTGATGCAACTCCTCCCCCAGTCCATACACAACCCTGGGAGCCTTCCTTCCTCAGAGTTTTATTTTTCACTACTGGGATTTGAGTACCATCCAGTCCACCTCAGGGCAGCATTGCCTTTTTGTATTCTGTCCCTTGTGCAAATGTAAATAGCTGAGCTCTGTGCAGTGCAGGGGTGGCAGGACACACAGTGTGGGCAGCTCCTGCTGCCTGGCCAGGTCTTTGGGGGTGTCTTCACCACATGTGGAATAAAAAAAAAATCTATGATTCTCTGCATATTTTTAAGGGGGAAATGGGTGTTTCCATGTAATTAGAGCCCGCAGATAGGAAATGATGGACTGTTAGTGGTGGTTGAATTCACGGAATACAATGTATGCACAGTGTGGAAAGGCAGTTTTTAACAGTGTATTCTCCTAAAGATTGAGCAAGCATATCTTGTTTGAAGATTGTGGAAGCTCTGTGTTTTTTTGCCTGCAGCTTTGTTAAGAGACTGGTATCAATTGGCTGTTTAACAAGCTGTTTAATATGTGTTACATAGTTGTAAAAGACTGTATAAATTGTAGAGGCATTGCATTGACAGAACATTGTACAGTTTGCAACCTTTTACATAACACCATTGTGAGATTAATTTGTAAAGATTCATACTTAGATGTTAATACAGTAGTTGTTCTGGCTTTTGTATCAAAACAAATGCCATTCTTAGTTTTTTAAATTATTTTCTTTAACAGAATATCTCTTTGTGTCTGAGAGGGTTTGTTTTGCTTTTCCTGTATCTCATGACTGCGTCTCATTCAGGTTTTTCTGCAGCACGTGTGGCCATTTCTCAATGCTCACATCACATATTCTGGTGTGATCCATTCACAGAACGTGAGGTACATGGAAATAACTCATAAACTGGTGTGTGTTTCATCTTTCATGCAAAGCCCCCCAGGAGCACTGAGACCTTTGTGTTGGCTCATCCCAAACTTCCAAGCACAGCAGTGCTCCTGGGGCAGTATTTAAGGAGTGTCAGCACATGGATATAACCACTGTATAGCGTAGTGCCAAATTATGATTTCAATTGTGTACGTAGTTTAAGACCCAATAAATGGACTGTTTGTAACTACTGCATCTTCCTGTATTTCTAAAGAGGAAATGTGTTGGTTTGAGACTATAACTTCAGGTTTCTACAGTGCTTTTGAGTTTTTGGATGAGGCCTGTGTTTGTCCTGGGTTTTGGTAATGAGTTAAGGCAACATTAAGGATTAATTAAAGATCTTGTTCTAATGTCTAGGAAGTCAGCTTTTACATTTACGAAAAAATATCCTGTGCCAGGAGAACACTTGTTAACTTCTGAGAACTGGAGAAACTAGTTTTTATTTGGAGAGGGATTTGCTGATAGAATTGAATCTTTACTAGTGACAGAAAGCCTTTGCTGCAGAGGATCATCTTTAAAGGATCCTTGGCTGATGAAGTGTTGGAGCAGATACTGCATGTGCTGTATTTGGGAATCTCTTTCCTTAGTCAAGGTGTAGCTGGAATTGATTGAGGATTCAGTGCATTGCAGGGAATCGTGCTCTGGTCAGGAGTGGTATTAATTCCCAATATCTTATAAATCCACAGTAAATTGCTTTATCCAAACAGACTCCTGTAAGTACAGCACAACATTCCAACTACATTTCTGTAGGATAAAACACACCTGTGGTAGTGCAAGCAGACTTGTGCTGGTTGAGTTTTGGTGAGGGAAGGGTTGTTAGTCTCTTGTCCTAAAAATGCAGGAACAATTTTTTACCACCAAATACTTCAGCTCCATTAATGGATTTATTCCCTGACTTTCCCCAAGCAATACCCACATCCTGAATTCTGAACTTCCATCACTGATGTCTTTTAATGTCTCTTCCCTGAAGCTGTCAAGATAAACCTTAACTGCAGTACCTCAGTCTGGAGAGGGAGAGACTTCTAGCATGAGAAGAGAGACTTTTTCCCCTTGGAACAGGAAAGGAGATGGGAAAATATCTTGAGGATAGTGTGATAGCGTTGACATCCTCAGTGACCACCTGTCAGACTGCACAGATAACCTGTGACCATCATGGGGGTGCACCAAAGAAAGGCAGAGATGGAAGGTAGAATTTGGGAAGTATTTTGGTTTGTTGAGGTTGGGGTTTTTTGGGGGTTTGGTTTTTAAGTGCTCAAGTTGCCAATGATGTACTGCTCAGTGACTCTTGCTAGAGCATTAAGTGGTGTGATCTCCCATATTTCCATCATCAGGTGGGTATATCTGATGCTTATTTTGATATAAATGAAAATGACCAAGTAGGTAAATTAGACTTTTAGCCTGTGCTTTTGAATGGTGCCACAGCCTCAGCATCAGTGGATTTGTGTTGCTAACAAGTTTGTGTATGGATGGGTTTGGGTTTTAATTAAAGAGGCAAAGGGATGAAGTTCCTTATTTCTGGTATATTATGACTGTAGTCCTGTTATGTCCAGGTATCTCCCTTTCCCCCTTCTCACTTCTTTCCCAGGCTGCTGGGACTGCTGTGCTGGGTACCCTGGATGATGTGATGATGTCTCCTGTCAGTTTTTCACAGTTAGGCATCCCCAGCATCCCACACCCTGCTCAGTCTCACACTTCTTTCCACAGCTTCAGGCTTCCTGGAATCCTGCAGCAGAGCCTCCAGTTCCCTTTTCCCCAGGCTGTGGAAAACACAATAATCTGGTAAGATGCAAGGGGGAAAATAAAGCCCTGTGGCAGTAGAAAGGTTTGCTGTCCACTGTCCTGGGAAGATTTTAACTCTAGCCCTGCTGTGAGTTACCAGCTGATATGTTTTGCATCCTCATAGCATCCTGCAGTACCTGGAAGTCAGCTTCTGGGGATTTCTAATAAAAGGAAGGGAATTTAACCTCAGCCTGCTCTAGAATTCCTGGTTGCCAGGAGGCAGAGGAATCCCTGCACCAAGGAAGGGGTTCCAGGTGGTTAATCCAAGGCAAGGTCCTCAGGGCATTGGTGCCGTGGTAGTTACAGCCTGGGTTAATGTCAAAGGCAAACTGTGGAAGATGTAGAATATTGCTGAGCAGATTTTGCTGCTGCAGATGGAGCTGGACACACACTTCCCTTGGGCGATATGAGATGCCATCATTTCTGATTGGCTTCTTAGGAAAGCCAGCAATAAACCAAATAAATCTGTTCTAGCAATAAGTGCAGTCACATTACAGTAAGTCCAGGTAGAAGCCCAGCTGAGTTCACCCTGAAACTATTCTGTTAAAAGCTTTTCACTGCTACTCTTTATTTATTCTCTCCTGGGTTTTATTTCTAATTTTTTTTCTGGGTTAATTTCCCATTTTATTATTCCAGCTGCTTTCCGCTAGAACTCTTTTGTTAAAATCATAAGATACAAATCTTAAGCTGAGATGAGAGCAGATTTCAACAATTAGAAGTAATTTCCAGTAAATATCTGCAAAAGAACACTGTTATCATAAATGCTTTGGGAACATTGTTCCTCCTTATGCTGTGGGAATTCTGAACAACGAGAAGCTTGATAGGTTTAGAGAGCACTGGATTTTTAAGGAATTAGTTTAAGGAAAGGCATGAGTGCTGCAAAGAGGAAATGCCCTTGTATCTTGTGCAAGGTAAGTTTTGCTCTTGTGATTCATACCTTGCAAAACACACTTTCTTCCACTGCTTTTCTCCCCCACCCAAACTCTGGCAATTATTTTAAAGGCTAAAAAGTCCTTTTTAAAAGGGACAGACTGGTGAGACAGTTTGCTGTGCCCAAGGGGCTGGGCAGGGCTTTGTGCTCCCTTGGAGGTCCTTTTTGTCTCAGCTCATTTCCTTGCTCCCTGAGAACAATCCCTTCTCATTTTCTGCTGGAGCGTTTAAGGCTTGCAGGCTTGAACCTGCTACACTTCCCCCTCCATTTCAATCCACAGTTAATAACTGTAGAGGGGTAAAACAACCAAACCCCATTCTTACATTAGGCTAACATTTTGTCACTCTTGTTTAATCCTACAATTCAGTGTTCTCTGATGTTTATAAATAAGAAAATTCAAGAAGGGAGATCCCAGTTTGTCGATGAAAAAGCAACTCTTACTCAGGAGGGCCAAGATTCACCCACAGATTTCAAATTAACCATGACTAGAGAACAAAAATACAAGTAAGGGAAAATAAGAGACGGCCGAGCTGAGAGATGCCATGATTTGAAGCCACGGGAAACCACGTTTTGGGTTTTGAACCTTTCCCCTCCTGTACATCACCAGTTTAAGGACAAAACCAAGGCAAAATGCACCTGCCCATGTTGCAAGGCACTGCTGCAGCCAATTCTGGCATGTCCCCCAAGAACAAATCCACCCCCATTGCCACTGGGAGCGTGTTTAGCAGGGTACAGCTCACAGGCCAGGCTGCTGTCACCAGCCAGAGGGTTATAAAAACATTGCTCTGGGGTTTAGAAAGGCATGTGTTGAAAAATGAACAGGCAGGTGGCACGGGAAATCCTTCAGGTATCAAACTTGCCCACTTGTGGCCAACTGGAAGGTTCTACAAAGCACCTGGGGTAGGGGATGGTTATTAAAACACTAGATTAATGTATATATAATGATTGTAAACTAAGTGCATGCATAAGTTGGAAATAATGGCTCTGCTGTGTTTTCATAGTGCTTTTGTGCCTTGCCTGGCTGGATTTTGGTCTCTTCCACCTGGATTTCCAGTGCCATGGAGGCCCCTCAGCTGTGTCTGCCTCAGAGAACGTGCACTGAGTGTTTTTCTCACCCTCATGTCCCTGTAAGTACTTGAAAACCATCCCTTCAATGTTCAGATATTCAACACTTTCCATCACTACTGTATTTGTGATAGCAGTTGGCAGTTAACAGATAAAGAAATGATACTGATTGTTTTCTCTCCCAATGGGAACACAGAAGATTCCTGGCCTTATATCCTGTGCTTCTGAGTAAATACAAAAGACACCCTGGCCCCACTGAGCTGGCTCAGGAAAGTGATGCAGAAGTGCAAGCAGGGCAAGAGCAGCATGCAGAACTTTGATGTTGATGCTGAATAGGTTTTTGGTTGAGGCAGGTGTTTTGTTGGTGCACAGATCCTCTGCTCTGCGGGGACCCTGCCTGGAATACTGCCTCCAGCCCTGGGTCCCTGGTACAGGAAGGAGCTGTTGGAGTGAGTCCAGAGGAGCCACCAGGCTGATCAGAGGGATGGAGCAGCTCTGCTGTGAGAAAAGGCTGAGAGAATTGGGATTTTTCAGCCTGGAAAAGAGAAGCTTCAGGCTGACCTAATTGCAGCCTTCCAATACCTGAAGGGAACTTACAAGAAACATGAGGCAAGACTGTTTACAAGGGTATGTGACAGGACAAGGGAGAATAGGTTCAAATTGAAAGAGCAGGTTCAGATTAGATATTAAGAAGAAATTCTTCCCTGTGAGGTTGGTGAGGCTCAGGGAAGCTGTGGCTGCCCCATCCCTGGGAGCATCCACGGCCAAGCTGGACAGGGCTTAGAGCAACCTGGGCTAGTGAAAGGTGTTCCTGCCCATGGCAGAGAGAGGAACGAGATGGTCTTGCAGTCCCCTTCCCACCTGACCCCTTCTGTGGTGCTCTAGACCACACTGAGCTGCTCCACCCGCTCGCATCACCGCTGCGCCCCGAGCTGCAGCGGCGGGGGTGCAGCGNTGGTGAGCGGGCGGTGAAGGGGCCGGGCGGGAGCCCTGAGGGGGCGGTGAGCAAGGAGGCAAGGCGGGAGCCCCGCGGCGGCGATGAGCGGGCTGTGAAGGGGCCGGGCGGCGATGAGCGGGCTGTGAAGGGGCCGGGCGGCGATGAGCGGGCTGTGAAGGGGCCGGGCGGCGATGAACGGGCTGTGAAGGGGCCGGGCGGCGATGAACGGGTCAGGGCGGCTGCCGGCCGGGCCCGCGGAGCAGCTGGGCGCGAACAGCAGCGGCCCCGCGGAGCTGCGGGAGGGCACCCATGCCGCCACACTGGCCGCCTGCGCCTCCCTGCTGGCCCTCGTCTTCTGCCTCGGCTCCTACGGCAACCTCATCGTGCTGCTCTCCTTCTTCGACCCGGCCCTCCGGAAATTCCGCACCGACTTCGATTTCATGATCCTCAACCTCTCCTTCTGCGACCTCTTCATCTGCGGCGTGGCCGCCCCCATGTTCGCCTTCGTCCTCTTCTTCGGCCCGGCCCGCGGCGTGCCCGGCACCTTCTGCTTCACTTTCCACCTCACCAGCTCTGGCTTCATCATCATGTCCCTCAAGACGGTGGCGGTGATCGCCCTGCACCGGCTGCGCATGGTGCTGGGCAAGCAGCCGCACCGCGCCGCCTCCGCGCCATGCTCGCTGCTGCTCACGCTGCTGCTCTGGGCCGCCAGCTTCACCCTGGCCACGCTGGCCACGCTGCGCACCCGCGGCTCCCGCCTCTGCCTGCCCATGGCCAGCCTGCCCAGCGGACAGGGCAAGCTCATCCTCTACCTCTACGTTACCGACTTCATCTGCTGCGTTGCCGTCGTGTCCGTGTCCTACGTGATGATCGCCCAGGCCCTGCGCAGGAACGCGCGGGCGAGGAGGTGCCCGCCTGCGGTGGTCGTAGGCACCCCCAGGGCTCAGCCCTTCGCGGGGCCCGGGGCCGTGCCCGCCCTGTACAGGACCCAGAGTTGCACCAAGCCACCCCACGGCCACGCCAAGCTCGCCGGCCGGCTCCCGCTGGCCTCGGCCATCAACCTGGCCACGGCCAAAGACTCCAAGGCAGTGGTGACGTGCGTGGTCATCGTGCTCTCCGTCCTGGTGTGCTGCCTGCCCCTGGCCATCTCCTTGGTGCAGGACATGCTGTCTGGCAATGGTGGCTTTGTGCTCTACCAGTTTGAGCTGTGTGGGTTTACCCTCATTTTTTTCAAGTCGGGATTAAATCCCTTTATATATTCCCGCAACAGCGCGGGACTGCGGAGACGCGTGCTCTGGTGCCTGCAGTACGTGGCCCTGGTGTTTTTCTGCTGCAAGCACAAGACGAGGCTTCGAGCCATGGGCAAAGGCAGCCTGGAGGTCAACAGGAACAAGTCGTCCCACCACGAGACCAACTCAGCCTACATGTTGTCTCCAAAGCCTCAGAAGAAGGGTTTGGAGCAGGCATGCGGCGCCAGCCACTCCAAGGACAGCGTGCTGAGTCCCAAGGCGTCGGCGGGGCAGCAGCACTACGGGCAGAGCAGCTCCACGCCGATGAACACGCGGATGGAGCCCTACTACAGCGTGTACAACAGCAGCCCCTCGGTGGAAGTTAGCACCCCGCACAGCCTGCAGCCCGCCGGCTCCGCCTTCGCCTTTGCCAAGCCCTGCGTCTCCGCGCTCCACCACTCCGGCAGCGCGGGGCGGGATATACCGCTGCCCTCCGTGTAGCCTGGGCACCACCCAGCCATTCCAGAGGGTCTCCTGCTCTGCTTTGGGGAGGAATTGCTCAAGACTCCATGGTATTCCTGCCAGTGACTAGAAACACCGCTGCCGTTTGCGTTTGAAGCAAACGCGGAGCTGCCGCCTCCGTGACGCGCTCTGGAGTTCCCCTGGAGGGCCAGCAAGGGGGATGTTTTAGATTTGGAATTGTTGCACGAGAGTGGTTTTGTTACTCAATTTTACTGCTGGACAAGTGAAAAAAACCCTAGGTGCCGCGATGATGTGGGTCATTGTGTCATAAGGCCAGGCTGGATGGGGCTGAAAGTAACCTGGGATGGGGAAGGTGTGCCTGCCTGTGGCAGGGGTTGGAACTGGATCGGCTTTAAGGTCCCTTCCAACCCCAACCGTTCTGTGATACACTGAGTATTATAACAATATAATAAAATGCCTTGTATTTTCAGGAAGGAAGAATTGAGGAGATGCTTGGTAGTATTTGAGTTTAAACTCTTCCCATTGCAGAAGGTTGGAAGAATCAAAGTTTTTCAGTAATAACAAAAGTCCTTTATCTTCACAAGGTGAAACTCTGGTTCTGTTGAGGTAAATGGCAAAATTTCTGTGAACTCAGCTAAAGTTCAGTATTTCAGTTTTGGCTTATTCAACTGGGACAAGGCTTTGTTTGGTCAGTGTTATGTTTCCAATGGGGAGGGACATTTGGGAAGTGTGGCACTGGGATAAACCTCTGCAGCAGATATCTGCTGGGCATTGGTTTTAATGATGGTGGCTTTCTGTATCCCGAAATAATTTGGAGAAGTGTTTTACATCAGGTAGCAATAACCATGCACCACCGAATTATTTGCATTACTTGTGGATAAAGATGTATTTTGCAGTATTATGTGACTGGTACACCAGGAGGAGCACAATCTCTGGAATTCCCTAACTGGTCAGCTCTTGTCAGCCACAGGGTCATGTTGCTGCTTGCTCTTTTGCCCACGACTTTGTACAAATTGGGATTTGGCTATTCCTGACAGGAAGAACTGACAGCTGTTAACATTTCTAAAACCAGAATGACAAGTTTTTGACGTTTTGTTATGCAAAGCATCGGTTTGGTTTTATCTGTCTGCTTAGAAATTTTTGTCTGTTGGTCTACACAGCAAGCAAATAACAGAAGTTAAGTATTTTTTTATCAATTCACCCATCTGTGTTGTGTCTTACTGCGGGAATTCCCTGGGAGACACAATTCAGGGGTGTTTAAATTCCAGACACTTCTTGTTCTAAGTGGCCAGATCTCTCCCAAACAAGCAATCACCTTTCAGCTTCTGTGGACTTCAGCAGAGCTTTGGTGTCTCCAAGATAATTGTGCCACAAGCTTTTGATGCCTTGCTGTAGGAAAGTGCCACATCTTCAGGAAAATGACAGTGATGGGAATGTGATTTGTTCCTTTAGAAACAAAACATGTCCACATCATTGCTGTCTGTGAGTTGTTGGTGCAGGCTTTTTGTTAACTAAACTGTTCTCATGATTCTCCTGGAACACTGTTCTTTGTTAACACTGAATATGAATTAATTCTGAATTAGTCAAACCAGCTTTCTTGCAATAAAATCAGTGTGAACAATTTTCGAATACAAATGTAAAATGGAAATTATTTCCATAAGTCTTTCCTCTCTGACCAGATTTTGTTTCCTCTAAATGAATAATGTGGTTCTTCTTAAACTAAGTATAAAAGATAATGAGAAGATTTTGTTTGACTGTTCTGTATTTGAATTTCTCTTCAGTACAAATTGTACTGGAGGGAGGGAAAATATACATGAGGCAGTTTTGGAGGTTTGCTGTGTATATGTGCAACTGCTCCTGTGCCTTTAGATCACATGAACTTCATCACATGTTTCAAAATTAAACCACTCAGACCTCATAAAACATTTGCATCGAGTATTCATGTGGCAGTAAAGCTAGAAGGGGCCAGGCAGGAGGTTTTATTGCCTTTATGTGACAAAAGAACTGAAGTCACA
Source organism: Anthoscopus minutus (assembly GCA_013399455.1). NCBI lineage: Eukaryota > Metazoa > Chordata > Aves > Passeriformes > Paridae > Anthoscopus > Anthoscopus minutus. The sequence goes on from VWYI01040398.1 coordinate 758,068, forward strand.
TCAAAGCTCTTTGTAATTTTTTCTCTCTTAACTCTTGGTGCCAGCTGTGCCCTTAACACCACCTGTGTAATTAATTAATATTGATGTTAATCTGTACAGTATCATAGTGCCAGGCAGGAAGGTGCAGCACCTTTTAATCTGCAGGAGGAACAAAACCTCATTCAAGCTGCCAGCTGTACTAAATAGCTGTTTTGTGGGAGGTTCACAGATGTAGTAAGTTGAGATTGGAATTTGAAAGCAGGTACAACTTTGCAGTGAATCATGGACTGAAATAATCAAATTTTTGATAAAATAGTTGGTTTAGACTCTTCTGGAGTATAACAGCTCCTTTTTCCCCCCTTAGTTTCTTCTATCAGAAGCCTGCTGAGCACAGAACCAGGAAAGAACCAATAAAGCTCCAGTAAAGAACCAGTAAAGAGTCAATGCAAGGTTAACAAGCAGCAATGGAATTGAGAGGGAAGCAGCAGATTATGGAGGTGGGAAATGTATGGGAAGAGAGGAAATAAGAAATATGACCACAAAGGAAAGCAGAAAGGTTATTAGGAAAACAACTGACTAATTACTTGGGGCTCATTAATCTCATTAACAAGTGACTTCTGGTTCCTTAAATGAACAAAAATACTTGTAATATTTTTAAATTCACAGTCTTTTTAAGCCCTAGATCTCTGTGGTGAAAAGAGTTGGCTTTTTCAGCTGCTGGCCTGCAGGATTGTGGGTTTTATCCTAGTGTGTAAAACCTCAAAGCTGATGATGCCAAGTCATTTTGCTGAGGAAAGGTGGGTTTGCACTGAGTTCCAAGGGATCTCTGTCAGTGGAGAAGTTTGTTGCACGTTCCCCCTTTTGGCAGCAAATAGCTTGGTATTGGTCTGGCTTTGTCACAGCAGAGCCAGTTCCTTTTCAGAGTGTGTGTTCCAAACATGCTGCATTTCTGGATTTGGGATTTCCTACTGGGAAGTTGTTTGTGTTTGCTCATCATAGGTGCTAAACCAAAGCATTCGTCCTCACCTGCTGTTTATTTTCTGGCACAGTCTGTTGATTTCCCTTGAATGTGAAAGTTGGATCAGCTGAATTTCTTTCGTTTTTTCCCAAGCCCAATAAATAAAATTATCAGCTGGCACTAGGTGAGGTAAGGGCCATGCAGAGGTAACACTGAATCCATTGGAAATGGGTCAGGGTGACTGTGTAAGGTGAAACTTCCCTAAATCTAACAATGTACAGAACTTGCTTATTCTCCAGATTTGTGATTAAACAAAGCTCACCCTAGTTGTTTAACAGCAGAGAGCACCACACTCAGCTGGTCCTTTTTGTACTGTGGTTGTATATTTTATTCTGAATTTACAGAAGATTTTCAAGTCGCATCTCTTCCAGCAGTCACTGAACGCAAAGTCTGTAGCAGTGTGGGTTTAGCCTCTCTCAGAGGGCTGAATTAAGTCAATCTTTAGTCTTTCCTTGCCAAAGCACATGCTCATGTGTACCACCATGATTTGTGGCTCTCTTATCTACACAGAGGGTGTGTTCCCACCTTAAACTGTCCCAGAATCAAGAATCTGTAGTCCAGTTCTAAGACCTCGCTTCTCACTGCCACCACCTCAAGAAGGCAGCAAGGATGTGCAGTGTGACTTGTTCTAATTTTTTGACTCAGCTCTATTTTTCAGGTGATATCCACAGCACTTTACAGAAATGCTGGGAATAGCTGAACAAATTCAAGCATCCCAGAGGAAAAGGCTGTTTATCAGTGCTCGGGTCTCATCCCTTCAGGATTCTTTTATCAGAGGGAATAACGGGTGTGCTGCAGACCTCCTAAGAGCCTCTCCTGGGACTGATCCAGACAAACCCCTGGGCATCACAGCAGCCTTTGCAGGAGGTAAATGCTTTTATCTGACCACAGGCTTTCTAGGCACAGACCTCAGAGTTCCCTGGATCTCATTCCAGCTCCTGCATTTCCAGAGTGGATCCATTCTCCACTCTCACAAGCGGCTCGTTGGTTGTTTTTAGGACAGCTTTTAGCTGATGCCAGAACATTTTCTGCCTGTGTTCCTCAGGGCTCCACTTCAAGTAGGTTTTCCTTCTCAGCAGTTTTCTGAGTTTGCTGAATTTCTGTGGGACGCTGTGAGGTGGGAGATCTTCCAGCACAATCATGATGAGGGAATCCAGGTTTTCGTTCAGGACCCAGTGTTCGGCAAAATACAGCTCGTACTGGCACCAGCAGCTGTTCACAAAACTGGGAGAGAGAACAAAAAGCACTTTATGGCTGTTCTCTATGCAGTAAAAAATGTTCCCAAGCACAGGATGCCCTGGTTTGAAATCCCTCTCATGGTAACATAACCTGAACCCATCATTTTCCAGCTTTTCCAGCAGATTCCCTTTGGTCCAGTCTGCGTCGTGCTCGCTGTACGAGATGAAGGCATCAAAGAGTTTGTTTTCTGGCCTCTTCTCATACTGCCTCCTCTTGGCCATGCACCAGTACCAGCCCATCCTGACGTACCAGGGCCCGTCCAGTCTCCAGCAGAGCGCGGTGAGGGCCAGCACGGCCAGGCCGGCGGTGCCGGCGGTCACGGCCAGCTGGACACCCAGGGAGCAGTGCAGCAGCGTCAGGCGGCTGCTGCCCACCAGGGAGCCCCGGCGTTCCGGGGGGAAGCTGCACCTTACAGCCTCCCTGCCCCTGATCTCCAGCTGGGGCTCATGGAGGTAGACATTCACAAACCAGTACAGGTCACAGGTACAGAAAAAATGCTCCCCTTGGACAGTCAGAACCCTGAGGCTCGTCAGCGGGCCGAACGTGGCCTCCACAATGGTGGTGATGGCGTTGTCACTGATGTCCAGCTCGACCAAAGAAGCTGGGAGAGAGCCAGCTTGCAGAAAGGAGATCTTGTTCCCTGATAGATTAAAATACTTCAGCCCTGGGAGGGATTCCCTGAAGCCATCAGGCAGCTCTGGGATCAGGTTGTGGCTGCTGTCCAGGCTGGTCAGTGCAGGAAGGTGGCTGGCAAGCTCCAGACGTGTGATCAAGTTCCCAGACACGTTGAGGTGTTCCAGCTTCTCCAGGACAGACGTTAAGGACAGCACCTTCACCTTGTTTTTACTAAAATCACATTTTTTTAAGGCTGGTGGGAAATACTCAGTGTGTATATGCATAATTCTGTTATTTTGAATCCTAAATATTGCTAATTTGGAGAGGGATTTCAGGCTGGGCGAGACGACTTTGATGTCGTTGTTGCTGATGTCGAGATGCTGCAGGGAGAGGGGGAAATTGGGAAGTACAGAAATGTGGTTGCTGCTGAGGTCCAGAAATAACAGTTCTTCCACTGTGTCAGCAAACCACTCTGGCAGTTCCACAATGGAGCAGTTGGACATTCCCAGGTGTTTCACTTTCGCAGGAAGGCTCTCAATGGGTGTCCCAGCCTCGTTCCTGACAAAGGAGATAGCAGTGATGTGTATAATTCCAGGATCAGGGGCACACATTGGAAGTGTATTCCTGCTTTCTGAGAATGCTGTGTAGATGAAGTGGTTTCCTTGAACATGTATTTTTTCCAAGTTAAACAATTTTGCAGCAAAATTCAGGGGTATTTGGCTGATGTTGGTGAAGGACAAATCAATTTCCTTGATGCTGTGAGGGAGGCACAGTTTATCCAGGCTGTTGATGGGGTTGTTGCTGATGTTTAGGAACAAAAGCTGGTGGGATGGGAACTTACAGAAGTGCTCAGCATCCAGGATGTTAATGGTTAACTTGTTACAGCTGGCGTCGATGGACAGTGTGTTTTCCATGGGGAGGAACAGGGAAAACAGTGACAGAAGATCCATTTCCACATTGTTGTGACTGATGTCAAGCTCCAAAATCCTTCCCAGCTGGGCTTGGCAGAGATTCTCATCCAGTTTTAACATCAGCTCATCCTGGGTGAGGTTGCTGTGGGACAGGTCGAGTGTCCCGTTGATGGGAGTGCCGCAGAGGGTGGGCTCGGGTGTGGCTGTGGGAAGGGCTGTTGTGTTCTTCTCTCCCCTCCGAAGAAGATTCCCTGTGCTTCTCCTTAGCCTGGGGCTAAGGATTTGCAGGAGAGACAGACCTCCAGAAGGTGACAGCTGCTCTGTGGGAGCAGAAGGCTCCAGAGCAGCCCCTGAGGATTTGCCAGAATTCCTGGAAAGCTGCAGAGACCTCAGAGCTCTGCCAGCAGGTGAGAGCTTCAGCTGGGGTGGGAGATCTGACAGGAGCAGCTTCTCATCATTAAATGACAAATCCACAGCAATTAGGCTGAGCAGACTCTGGAATGCTCCAGGCTCAACAGCCCTGATTCGATTGTAGGAAAAGTCCAGAACTTCCAGCCAGTCAAATCCTTCCAAGTCTCTCTTGGTAATTTTTTCAATGAGATTGTGTGAGAAATTGAGAGCTCTTGCTGTTTTTGGAGCTTGTGCTTCTGAGACAGAGGAGAGATTTGAATAGGAGTAGTTATAAGCCAGGAAGGCTGGATGTGTTCTCCACGTTAGGAATCCATGTGCTCCGCTGAATAAGAAAGGAATGAAGTAGAAATGAAGGCAGCCAGGAAGGATTCTCATCCTAGAGAAGATAAATGTTAAATCCATCATTATAATATGTTAATGAATACCCTTAAAAATAATCCTAATTAACTTCAAGTCCATAAATTGTTTCATTAGTTGCATCCATGAATCCCTTTTTATCCAGCAAAATAAAACACATCTTACTTCAGAGTAAGAGAGAGTGTCAGAGAATGATTTGAAGGAGAGCACTATTCCTCAGAGGTCATGGTAGATAAAACCTGACTTTTTCTTTCTTTTCTTTCACAGGCAATCCCTGCAATACCATCTTCCCCCTGCAAAATCTGAGTTGCCCTTCATGGCTCCAAGGGACTCGGGTTTTATGTCTCCCATCCAGGTGCACGACAGCCAAGTAAGTCTGACCCCTCCAAAACCTGTTCAGCTGCTTCAGTGATGTGATGCCCCAGGGAGCTCCACGTAATTGTGCAACCACAGATCTTCCCCTGACCCGAGCCCCCGGAGCTTTGCTCTGCCGAGGATTTACCCATGACCATTTGTTTGGCCTCACCTGTTGGAGTAAGTTTTCTTGGAAGCAGGATATGGGAGGCAGCCAGGAGAGGTCACTGCCCCAGTGACCCACGGCATTCCCAGTGCCGGGAGCGTCGCTGCCCGGCTCCAGTCCTGCCCCGGGTGTCTGTCACGAGTCCCTGATCCTGCTGCTCCAAGCCATGGATTTGTTCCCTGCAAAGGTAGGTCCAGAGCTCCATGTGAGTAACCTGAGTCACCACAGTCTCCTTTGCTGCCCAGCAGGCTTGGACCACCAGATTTAACTGAAGGGAAGGGAGGTCAGTGGCTTCCCAGCTCTGTCCCCCACTGCTGTCCCAGCAGGACCCCCAGCCCACCCCACATCCCGCAGGAACACCCGGCACGGGGGTGAACGAGCCGGGAACACGGGGCTGTGAGAAGCATCATCCATCACACAGCTCTCTCCTCACTTCCAGCCACCCTCCCATCCCTAGGACCCCCTGTACCTGCTCTCCTGGGCGCTCCTCCCTCACCTTCTTCTGCCTCGGGTGCCTTTTGTGGAGCTGGGAGCGGGCGAGGGCACCCCGGGACCGCCCAGCCTCGCCCCCTCCCCTGTGCCTGGCGGAGGAGGAGGTGGAGCCGGAGATGATCCTCGCCGTCAAATTTTCCCCTTCGAGCCGCTGGGGCGTTGCCCAATCCGTGGCCGAGGGGGAAATGAAAGGTGGAAGTTGTTCGTTTAATGCATCACAGCGTTGTCCCGAGGGTTTGCCTCGGCCTCAACATCACAGATGGGGGGAAAAAACTGAGACACCGGGTTCAGCCAGGACAGCATGGGTTGGCCAGAGATCAGCAGAGACAGGCTGCAGGAATGCTGAGGGAGCTTGGAGTGCTGCTCCCAGGGGAGCACAGAGCAAAGGATGGAGTAACACCGTGGAGCTGCAGTCATGCTCTGTCAAAAACAACACTGCTAACGGGAAAAGAGCCAAAAAGGAATGATCCAGACAAAACTGACCCTGGCTTCATTAACTCAGAAATTCAGGTTACTTGTGCTATTAGCCCATGCTTATGACCAAAGTCACTCAAACTGTTCATAACTATGAAATGACATCAACTGTAACTTCACCTTTGCCTTTCCTTCAAAGAAAATTATATAAAAACAGCTTAGGTGGGGAAGGAGGTCAGAGGACAGGCCATCACATATCCTGGGGTCAGCTGATACCCCACAGGGACACCTGGGTATGATTCTTACTCTGAATTATTACCTAGAGTTTTCACTGGGGTCAGAGCTTGCCTTTATATTGCTTCCAATTTTTTTTTCCATTCTTCTGCAACCACCAGTGACTGGAAACTCTCAGAGCAGCCCAGAGGCCCCTCTGTCCAGCCCTGGGGGTTGGAAAACCCAGGTTTGTGTGTCTGTCTGGTCTGACTGGGCACTTTCCTGCTGCAGCAGGTTCTGGGAATTGCCCCACAGTCATCTATTCTTCATTTAATCACTAATCTGTTCTTCAGACAGATCCCAACTTGCTTTGATAAAAGGGACAGGAAATTCATAAGTTGGAATATGTCAGGGGGAATTTTTGCTCCTGCTGTCAGTGTGGGTTGAGGCCCTGAGTTGGACAATTCTCCATCCAAGTGCAGTGGTGCTGCTCATGAACCTCAGGCTGTGTTTTCCTTTGGGAAGGTGGGACAGCTACATCCTAGCACAGGGGCCAGCAAAATCTCAGAGAGAGTCAGTTGTGGTTGGAAGGGACAAAGTTGAAAAGGTTTTTGCTACAAGGACAATTATTCCACCAGCTCCCTGTGCTGGAATTATTCTGTCATTTGTTTTGTCCAGCACCCTCTCTGTATTTTTTTTTTTTTTTTTTTTTATAATTCGAAGCAACCTCTTATTTTGGGAATTGAGGAAAGAGCAGGACACAAGAAAGATCTGAGTGAGCAAGGAGGGTCCACACTATGTGGCCAAGAGCAGGACCAGTGCTTTCATTCCCAAAAGAGGTCACATGCCACTTGTTCTGACTCTCTCTGCAGGGAAAGGCTTTTTTGTGTATTGGCAATACTGTTTAATGGAGGAGAGCTGAACTTGCACAGGAGCTGCTCAAATCTGAAGAGGATCAGCACCACCTTTGAGGAGACCAGACCTCACAGGAGTTCTTCATATTAAGGTGGGCTTGGATTTAGGTGCTGGATAAAAATATAAGATATGTATGACCTTGTCTGTGTGAAATGCACTTGTCTGTGTGAAACAGCTCTACCTCCTGAAGGTGTAGGAGCAAACCTAAGTCAGCTGCTGGTCAGGAGGGGATGGGAGAGGAGGGGGAGCAAAGCATGTTTCTTGTGGAGGTGGATGTGGGTGCTGGGGCAGCCCGGATGCCAGGCAGGAATAGCTGTGAGTGTGGAGCTTCCTGTGCAAAGGGAAGTTGAGGCTGAGGAACATGGGTTTGGCAAGAGCCTGTTTGCTCACACCATGGCAAAAGCTGCTGCTGGTGGGCATCAGGTGCTGTGGCTTCAGAGTCAGAGATGTGCTTTCCCCTCCCACTAGGGAGTTCCCTCCTATGTGGGGAATTCTGATATTCCTCAAAATAACTATTCTTGGCTTGCCCTCTGACCTAATCACTGCAAGGAGGGATGTGCAGAAGAGTGAGTGTGTTGTGGTCCCTTCCCTGGCACAGCCTGAGGGATGCTGAGGCTTCCCAGAGCTGGGTGGCTCCAGCCTTTCATCAGGGCAGCCTTGATCCATCCCCAGGGATTGTGCACATCCCCAGGGATTGTGCACATCCCCAGGGATTGTGCACATCCCCAGAGATTGTGCACATCCCCAGGGAATGTGCAGCTCGGAGCCATAACGAGGGGATCCAGCCAGCTCCTTGTGCAGGCAGCAGAAGGTGAAATGCTTTCATTTTTTCTTACCCTGTGTTGGCTGCTGATGCCTCTGGCAGGCAGGAAGGCTGGGAATGGGAAAATAATCTATGTAAAAGACTCTTCCCCCTTAGTAGCTCCCTCTGCCACTTTGCTGAGCCTCAGAAATTGGGATACGAGCAAGAGCAGTGAGAGTCAGTCAATGCCAAATCATGCTGTTGCTGCTATTTGGGTTTTCTGCTTGGTGAGATACTAAAACAGGTTCTTTTGCAACAGTCCAACAGATCAGGGGACGATTTTGGGCATTATGCACGCTCATCTGCCACAGGTTCCACCCTCCAGGCGTCAGAAATTCCTGTGCCTTGCACAAGGGCTGCAGAAAAGAGGAAATTGATGGGCACATGGAAGTGACCAACACACACCAACTGGACACTGTTGCTACAGCCCCAAACATTCAAGGCTCTGCTGGGTGCTGGCAATTACAAACTTTTTCAAAAATATAATGTAAATCTACTTCAGATCCTCCTATCAGCAGTATTTCAACTCACCTGATCCCTCCTAATTTACTTCTAGGAATGTCTAGTGCCAGCAGATTAAAACTTCCCAAATGTTCTTTGCAAGGTAGACACACTACAGGGAATTGGACCTTGTGGCAGGAAGGATGTTCAACACAATAACTGTATGAAGATGAACCCCACAGTGTTAAATATAAAAAAATAAACTGAATGTCCTGGGAAGCAGCCCAGGAATAGCAGCTGAAGAGGAGTGAGGTGCAGTGACAGGAGAATACAATTCCCAGCAGTTAGAGTGAGGTAACATTGGTGTATGGAGGGAGCACGAACAGCAGGAAAACCATGAGTGGTGCTGTGGCTCCTGAGCAAGAAGTGTTGGCTTCACCTTTTCCTTCTGTTGGCAGCTGAGCTCCTCTCTTGAAGCTTCAGTTGTTTCTGTGCCTTTTCTGAGTAGAGTTTGCACCTTAACAATGGCACCAACGAGGGGGGAACGTGTCACACACGAGCCAGGCAGGAAGTGCAAGACAAGGTTTTAATCATTAAAAGTTTATCAATAAGCTCTTATATACACATAGTTATACACAAAGTGGTTCACAAGTCCCTCAGCTTGGAGAGCTGTGCTGGTGAGGCCTTTGTCAGCTCACAGACACTGTTCCCATGGGAATGCCAGGATTTGGCCTTGCTGTCCTCAGCTGGGCACTGAGAGGAGCCCATATTCATCTGCTGTATCCAGGATTTTACAGATGACTGGAGACTCCACCTGGAACAGAGAGACCAAACCATGAACTCAGCCTTGCAGGAATCTTGGGAAGAGTCACTGGGAGAAAGGAGCCACCTTAAGCACAGAGCTGGAGATGTGCTCTACTACCAGCCCTGACCTCAGGGCGTGTCTGTACTTACCCCAAGGATGTATTGGCAAGAATGAGGCTCCAACATGTAAATGGTCACAGCGTGAGGGGAGTCTGATTCTTTACATCTGAAAATAGAGGAGAAATTGGGGGGTTGGTGGGCAATAAGCACACAGTAACACATATTCACTGCTGGCTACAGCATTTTATTAAGTTAACAGATACTGCATTCTGAGCTTTGTGACAACAGCAGCAGCCTTCTCCTCTGACCCAGGAAACAGACACAAAACATCACTTTGTAGAAGACCACTTACTTCAATTTCACAGTCACCTGCCTTGGCTTGTCTGTCAAGTCACAAACATCTCCATTTCCATAGAAATGAGACACCATCCTGCCACAAAAGATGAGAATGGAAGAGTTTGGAAGTTGAGTTTTTAAGCAGGCAGTTCAGTGGTACAACCCAGCACCTCATCATTGGTCAAGTATTTAATATACAAAAAAATAGTAACAAATTTACTATTATACTATATATTATACTATTATTCTATATAGCTATTATATTATTTTATAGCAATAGGTTGTATTGCAGTTACTGCAGAGGGAAAGAGCTGTTCAGTGTTGAAAATCTGAAACGCTGAATTCCTTATTTTTGATGCTCACTGCGGGGGTGAATCTGAATGTGCTGCTACTGGCAGTTTATCTGTTCATAACCCAAATTGTACAGGGCTGGGCCCTGTGTCCCAGGTGTGAGAGCAGGGCAGAGCCTGGCTGGTACCTGACTGTCTGGGTGCCATCCTCTCGCAGGGAGAAGGTCCTGGCTGCGTTCTTCCTTGACCACTCGATGTGCTCCTCCTTGCTCCAGGTACCCACCACCACAGAGGTCTTGCCACTTTCCTTATCCTGAAACAGGAAAAGCTGATCACTACACCGTGTCCAGAGGGTTGTATTTTCTGAACAGGAGCTTAAAGGAACTAACAGAACTCTCTGAACACACCTCGTGGTACTGGTGGACGTATTTGCCGTAGCAGAATTCGTATTTCCACCAGCCAACGCCCTGGGGAGAGGAACAACCTCAGTGTTAAAAAGAAACAAACAGAACCCCTAAAACAAACAGAACACCCCAAAAAAACCCCATCCTTTCCCCCCAGACCCTAAACCAGCTGTTTCAGCTGTAAAACTCCGTATTTGTTAGTTAATGAAAATCCTTTGTGGCTAATTCTGTTATTTACTTACATCTGACAGTCTGCTCAAATAAGCTGATTTTCAACAGAAAAGTTACAGATAAAAATTAAACAAGTACATAAATTAGGCTGTATGGCACACAGCTTTATTCCACGTGGCTTTGCTGCTCACCCCATGGAAGCAGTAGGAACCACTGAGGAATTCCTTGATGAGCTGCTCATCGGTCAGTTTGGAGATGTGGGTTGTCCCCACTGTTAACAGCTGGTGGCTCCCAACAGCCACAGGCTTGTGGATGGAAGAGAATTTCTCTTCTTTTGTTGAAGGCATTTCTTCCTGCAATTAAAGGATATAATTAAGTCCCCTACAAAGCTACATGAAGTTACTGAACACTGAATCAGGTTGGCTGTTTTGGTCAATTTTAGCTGAAAGAAAATTCCAGTCAAAACCATCACACATTTGTCAACTGTAGGCTACAAAGGCTGCAAAAATTTAAATCAGTAGCCCACACTTGCTTTGTTTTCCTTCCAAACAGGGTGAGTTACAGATGGTTTCAGCAAGCTTTAAGACCAATGAAAGACCGACATCATCTTACAAAATGTCTTAAAAGATGGAAAGTAAATGAAACAAATCCTACCTCCTTAACCCTCCTAAAAGGCATCTTCAGCATTTCCTGCTGTTTCTCCAGCTGTTCCAGGTTGTGGGGTTTAAGTGGGGATCCTGGCAGGGACTGGCAGAAGATGTCATTCACAGGAGAAGCCCTGAACCTGCCCAGCAAGGTAAGAACATGTCACTGTTACACCTTCAAGTACAGAAATCAGTTCTGTGCTCCGAGTTTCTGGATCTGCTGCTGCTCAGGTGGTTGCAAGTGCATCCCTGGATGAGCTGCCAGGTGTACAGGGAAAGTTCTCAAGGCTGAGGTACTGCCCGGGGCTATTCTGGGAACACACAACAGGAAAAAAGGGCACTAAACTTGGAATTTGGGTTGTGATCCCTGTGATGTCACTGAGCAGCATTCCCAGGCTGCCACCTCCACCTTTCCTTTTTTACCAAGGTGATGTAAGGGGGGGGAATGATGATCCTGGGTGTTTATTTTCAGTGTTTCCTGCTGGTGGCCAGGAACTCTTCCATGCCTTCCCTTTGGAAGGAGGCAGCAGCTCCAGATTTTATCCTTATCAAGCAACAGAAGGATTTCCTGTGTTTTCTCTCTACTGCTACAGAGACTAAAAAGACTCACGCAGTGAACAGGTAACAATGCCACAGGTAAATGCAGCAGGTAACAGAGTATGACCAAACCTACCCACATGAGAAAAATTTTACAGTAGATACCAAATCTATTAAAGATAGCAGAACTCAGTAACTCCAACTGCCAAGTGTTTACAAAATGTGGGATTTTGCCTTCAGACCTTGTGGCCTGTTTCAGATCTCTGATTAAATACTCACTTGTTCCAACATCTGTGTAAATCCAGGAATCCTGTCCATTATCCACCCCCCTTATCTGTATGGCACATTCAGAGAACAAGGGGTTCTCTTTACACCCCTTGGAAGATCCAAAGATTCAGGGGGTCCCTCAGATATGTGGTACAGTTCAGGGAAGGGGAGCAAACAAGAAGCCCTTAAGATACTTAATTTTTGGAAAATAACACTGAAACTGTGAATTGTCCATGTGGAAATGGCTTCTAGAGAGGTCCTTATGTTGGGAGGAGCTAAAATCAAGGTTAAGGTTACGGTTGGAGAAGACAGTTCTGGTTTTATAGACTTTTAAAGTGTACACACTTTCAAATGGTATCTGCAGTCTTCAAATACCATGAAAGGTGATCCCTCAAGAAATGACAACCTAAGAGGAGACCCAAGTGTTGTGGGCACTGTACCTGTATTTGGGGTGGTTGCACAGCAGTGGGGTCAGGATCACCACCTCATATTCACAGGTGGTGACTTCTGCTACAGACAGGATCTCGTGCTTGGCCTCGGGGTGGCAGATGTACATCACTGTGCTGGACCTGGGCAGGTTCTGCCTCAGGCTGCAGGGAGTGCCATTGCCCAGCTCCACAGGGTAGTAGGGCGTCATCTGCCCTTCAATGTTTTTTGTGGGGATCTGGGTGAGGGAAAGGAACAGGTCATAACCACAGGAGAGCTCCTGAGACTGCTCTGAAACAGAAAAATGTTATTCCTGTGTGCAGAGCCAGCATTACCAGGATAAAATCAGACCCTGTGTGGCTACTCAGTGCTTCTGCAACATCCAGACTTGTCCTGGTGTTCACCCAGATTGGGTGTGCTAGGCTCATCACCTGCAGCACCAGGCCCTGAAGAATCCAAATAAACCCTGCTAAGTCACCCTGGCACCTGCACGACATCTGTCAGCATTCCCAGCCCAGGCTGCTCCTTACCCAGAGGATCCCACACCACCAGTGGCTGTGGCTAAGCAAGGTAATGGTGTATACAAAGTAAATCCCACTTTGTCACACCTTCCAGCCTGCTCTCTTCAGGTTTGTTCCTTTGTGTTTCATCCAGCTCCCTCCTGAAGACATTAATTCCCTGAAGTGGTAAAGTCTCTGTCCTGGAAACAGCTGGAGTTCCTAGCTTCCCAAAGTGCCCAAACCCACAAACTGACTCCTTTTTACCCGTGTTGCTTGAGCTACTGAAGGTTTTCAGTGCTGAACAGAGAGGGGTCTGTGCTAGAAGACAGAGGCGCTTCTGGGATGGTTCTGGGGTCAGGACACTCCAGAGATCCAGGACCTTTCTGCCCCTCACCTGCTTTGGCTTTCAAGCCACACCACCCTGTCCCAGGCCACTGACTCCTCCCAGAAACTGCTCCACCATCAGTGAAGACATTCACAAGATTAAAGAACCAACATGCCCTTTCCTGATAAGAGATTCCAGGAAATCCTGACATGGCAAGTGCATCATAAATACTGTCTGAGAAAAAGGCAATAGAAGACTTCCTTTCCTCTGAAGCTGAAGGAAAAAAGCTGCACTGCAAAACACTTGGTTTTCTTGGCTTTCCAAGAGGCACAGCTGCCATGTTCTGCCCCCACAAGGACCTCCAGAATGCTCCTCAGGCCTGGGTATTGCTGAGATCACTACACAACCTGGGCTGTTCCAAAGGCAACAGACACAAAAACTTCTTCTCAGCATGAAAATGTAGGGGGACTGGCAGTAAGGTCAAACCTGCTCTCACTAATTCCAAACTCCTGTGTGCCTCAGGTATTCCCGTTGTTTTGCTATAGAATCAGCAAAACTCAGTCACTGAGTTTTGGGGCTTAAACAAATGGGGAAGTTCTCTAAGGGGAAAGGGAAGCAAAGACTGTTATGGGATGGGTCAGCAAGTCAGCTCCATCTCTTAGGGATTTTGTGCTTTAGGGCTTTGTTAAGTCTACATAAGTAATTTGAGTAGCAAGACTAAATAAATTTTCTGAGCTGGGCCTGATCATTAAAAGCACAAGAAGTGCAGCTCGGTAACAGTTTTATTTCTAGATATTCAGGTTTTTTTGGGGGGGACGACAGACGGACAACTAATTACATCTTCTTATCATTAGATTGAATATTAGGAAGAAATTGTTCCCTGTGGTGGTGGTGAGGCCCTGGCACAGGCTGCCCAGAGAAGCTGTGGCTGCCCCACATCTAGAAGTGTCCAAGGCCAGGTTGGATGAGGCTTGGAGCAACCTGGGATAGTGGAAGTGTCCCTGCCCATGGCAGGTGGCACTGGGTATCTTTGAGGTTCCCTCCAACACAAACCATTCTGGGATTCTATGATCATATATAAATTGCCTCCACTATTGATGGCAGAAGTTAAAATAGATGTTTTTCACTTGCCTCTTTTGCACCGTCTTTGGAATTTTCCTTCTCTTCTTGATCTAGGGAATAATTAAGAACGAAGTAAGTTTGTGCACTAGAAATAAAATGGAATTTCACAGGGAAGCTTTCCTGGTTTGTGTATTTGCTGGTGCTTTATACACTGCCAAGAGCCACTTACAGGTGCAAAAGAGGAAAGAAGGGAAATAACCAGTGATCTAAGGCCCACAGCAAACAGAGCAAAATACACATCAGTTCATCACAAAAGCACCTGGAGTTGGTAGGACAGGCCAAATCCAGCCCCAGCACCAAGGCAGGGCTGGAGAACACGTCATTGCAGCCGTTTGGGAAGGGTGGGAACTGGACAGGAGACAGGCAGGTGCTTTGGAAGGAGCAGGAGCTGCCAGATAGGAAGCAGGGAAAGGACACAGGACACAATCTGCCACCTAAGCAGGAAGGGCAGAGGGACAACAGCCTGGCAACAGCCACGCTGACCTGAGGTACTGTCACGCTTCAACACCCAGCCCCACAAAATGGGTGACTGGAATCAAATATTCTGTACTCTGTGCAGCAGCAGAACAAGGCACCTCTGCACAGGCACTGCACCACTCACCCAGAAAGGCCAAACAAAGCTGGTTCTGAAGCCCTGCTTTTTTTTAGGACTAAGATCCCTAACTCAGGGCTGCAGCCAGGGATCCAGAAGTGGGATGAACAGCACTAAATCCCCCCCAAAAGACTACAGCATTCCAGTTATTCACTGCTAGGAAAACATGCTGTCCACCTTTTCCACACTAGCCTAGAATGAAACAAACATCCCAACCTGGGTGACATTTTCCCATTCTGTTTCTGTTCTTTCCATCAACCCTGAATGAACACTTAGTCTGTGGATTTGGAAGACTTCTTTGAACTAACTTACAGGCAAAAAATGCTCCAAAAACCAGTTATTCTGAACTGCTCTTTGAGTTTGGGGCTCAGCGACCTCATTTCCACCAAAGCCCCACTATAGGGCATTTGAATTTCTGATGATCTGTGCCAGGTTCCCTAAAAAAAGGCTCTCAGACTGGTCAGACAGGAATAATTAAAACCCAAAAATTTCATTTAACATCAGCAGAATGAAATAATCTAAAACACACCTGGTTCTGACAATGGGTTCTTCATTATCATATTCCCCAGGTAGTATTCTTGGATGTTTATTTTCTACAATCAAAACAAACATCAGTTACCACTTGCCAAGCTTTTCCAGGGAATTCAAGTTTGCTGCAAGAGTTCAGTGGGAATGTGCCAGTGGAGAAGGGGGTTGTGAGCAGCCTACCTGCCCTGTTTCCTTCTCCTCGTGGTACTGACGGATGTGTTTCCCATGGCAGACCTCGTAAGTCCAGTAAGATTCAATCTTAGAAATAAAACACATTTTAAAAATTATCTTTAGATGTATTTACACACATCACAAACCACCCAAATGTTGCCTTTTGCAGCAAAGTGCTGGAGCAGCCTCATAAACAAGAGCACAGTGGGTAGTCTCAGTGTTGCCCAAACAGGCATGCCAGAGAAGACTTCCTTGACTTTCACACAGATAAAACAAAGGAGAAAAAATTAAATTAAAAAAAAAAATCCACATTTTTAATTGCTACCATAGCAACCCATTTATCTGAATTCTGGCCTCTTTAATCACACAGAATTCTGTCAGCAATATTAAGGCATAAAGTTGTAAAGAGCTTGTTTCAGACTGTATCAGTATGCCATTTACTACCCTAAACCTTGACATGGACTGGGCTGTAACCTTTTAATTGGAATTTAATGAACAAGATAGAAGTAACATACTCTATAGGAACAGCTGCTTTGCTTAAAGAGAGGCTCCAGCAGTTCCCCTGGAGTAGGACCTTTATAGTCCTTTTCTTCTTCCTGCAACAAAAGGATATTTCATGACATTAAAACTAACAATGTAAAGAGTACAGTTTATATTTACAGAATAACTCGCCTGAACTCACCTCATTGCCACTGGCTATCAATGGCAGGAGACACTTGTACTTCTCTTTATCCACAGTGGTCATGATGATATAATTGTCTTCCTTGTACAAGACACCAGTGGTCGGCTGAGAAAACAACCAACCCATGGATCAGCCAGGCAGGGGCTTTTGAATGCTACTCAGTAGAAATGCCCCTGAACTCCTGAGTGGTGCTCTAGAGTATTTCCTGGGATTTAATTATACCACAAGACTAGGGTTTGGTGGTTAGGCTAGCTGGGAGTTGCTGCTGCCTTCGCTTTGAACTTTCTACTTCCAGCCACGTTCCTGATTCCCCTCCCGATCCCCTCGAGATTCCCGGTCCCCTCACTCCTGCTCACCCACCTCAGACCTTTATTACAGCCCCCAGCCACCCCCTCAGCTATCCCCACGCCGCTTCCAGCACAGAATCCCCCGGGATTCTGTCCCAGCTGCCGGGCTCCCTCCGGCGGTGGGCCAGCTCCGCCCAAGCCCCCCTGTGTGGCGAGGAGGCTCCGAGCGCCTCCCCGGGCGGAGCGGCCGTGCGGGCCCGGCGCGGTACCGACCAGGCTGAGCTCGGTGCCGGGCCAGTTCACCCTGAACGGGATGTCGTCGCTGAGCTGCGGGAGCGCTCGGCCGCCCTCGGCCACCGCCGCCACCGCCAGGAGCCCGCAGAGCAGCGCCGGGGCCGGGCAGGGC
>VWYI01040403.1:17599-31511 GCA_013399455.1 Anthoscopus minutus
TAACGGCCGCGGGGGCAGCGCTGAGGGAGCCGGGCCCGCCATTGCCCCCGTTCCCCGCAATTCCTCTCAATTCCTCTGAATTCCCCTGAATTCCCCTCAACTCCCCCTCAATTCCCCTGAACTCCTCTCAATTCTCTTCAATTCCCCTTCAATTTCCCCGATATTCCCCCGCAATTCCTCCTCGATTCCTCTCAATTTCCCTTCAATTCCCCCCCTCAACTGTCCCTCGATTCTCCCCCGATTCCCCACTCTCCAGGTACCATTCCCACATTCCCTGTGCCTCTCCAGGTGTGTTCCCACATTCCCTGTGCCTCTCCAGGTGTATCCCAGTATTCCCTGTGCCTCTCCAGGTGTGTTCCCACATTCCCTGGGACTTTCCAGGTGTATCCCAATATTCCCTGTGCCTCTCCAGGTGTATCCCAGTATTCCCTGTGCCTCTCCAGGTGTGTTCCCACATTCCCTGTGCCTCTCCAGGTGTGTTCCCACATTCCCCGTGACCCTCACCTGGCTCCAGATCCCAGATCTCCCAGGACATTCCTGGGGGAGCCCCGAGCTCTGTGCCTGAGGCTCCATCAAGAGGGAAATGAATCCATGGCTCTTCCTTCTGGAGCATCCCTGGTGCTCAGGGAGCTTTAGGAAAAACTTGGGATGGTCTGGATGTGCCAGTTCCGTCCCCAAAGCTTGGGAATTCCATTGCATTCCAAAGTTTGGGAAGAGGTCCCACCCGCAGCAGGAGCTTTTCCAGCATTCCCAAGCGAATCCCTGGATTTAGGGACGCTGCTGCTGGATGCCGCCGATTTTCCCGGCTGAGCCGCTGGATGGAGCAGGAGGAAAAGCCGTGGATTGATCTCTGCAGGAGCCTGGGAATGATTCCCAGGATTTCCCCTCCCGGCAGGGGTCACAGAATCATGGAATTGTTGAGGTTGGAAAACACCTTTGGGATCAAATCCGAGCTCCAGCGCGGGCTGGAGCAGCGGGATCTCCCAAGGTGGGGAAAATTTGGATTTAGGGAATGGTGTCCCCATCCAGGATATTCCCTGGGAGTGGGAGCGACAGTCAGGCTTTCACTGAACCCCTCCCGAGCACAGCCACCAGCCAAGGAAAATCCTATTTTTCCTAAGGAATGTGTGGATTTTCCTTAAATCCTCCTGCAACCCCGCCCTGCCCATCCCGTTGCTGCCATGAGTAATTAATTTCTAATTAAGCCCATTGGGGCATCCTAGGGAAACAATTCCCTCTCTTCCCTTTCCCCTTCCTTCCCTCTGGAATTCCCAGTGCCCAGGACACCCTGGAAACACCAAATCCCATTGAATTCTTCATTTCCCATCCCAAAATTCCCAACCAGCCCAGGAATCCCATTCCACAGGGATGGAATTTGGGGTGGATATTCCACAGGGATGGGATTTGGGGTGGATATTCCACAGGAATGGGATTTGGGGTGGATATTCCACAGGAATGGGATTTGGGGTGGATATTCCAGCATGAATGGGATTTGGGGTGGGAATGGGATTTTGGGTGGATATTCCGGCAATATTGGGATTGGGGGTGGATATTCCACAGGAGTGGGATTTGGGGTGGATACTCCAGTGGGATGGGATTTGGGGTGGGAATGGGAACGGGATTTGGGGTGGATATTCCAGCAATATTTGGATTGGGGGTGGATATTCCGCAGTTCCCAATCGCTGCTGCGAGTCCTGAAATCTCCCAGCAACTCCTGCTCGGAGCTCAGTAATTACCGAAGTAATTAACGCTAATTACTGCTGGGAACAAGCTGGAATTCTCCACCCTCCAGCAACCCCAAAGCTGCCGGAATCAGCCCCAAAACGGGGATTCCTGGAAAACATGAATTCACTCCCCTCCAGGTGTTTTGAACCCAAATCGTTCATTCCTGAGCTCGGATTTTTTTTGGGAAGCATGCGGAGCGCCCCGGCTGCCATGGAAACCTCGGGATCCGCCCCCTGAGCCATGAACCGCCTCCAATTCCCGGGGTTTTTTATTTCCCAGGATTTTTTGGGCTCGGCATTAAGCAAACACTTGTGCAAAACGCTGGGATGCAGCCATGGTGATGAGCGGGAATTCAGCGGGACGAGCTCGCTCAAAGCTGCAGATCCCGCTCTGAAAGCACCAAAAATGACAAATTTTGGGGTTTTTTTCGGCGTCACCCCCTGATTTTGGGGGATTTCCCGTGGAATTGGAGGTGGAGGGATAACACAAAGCCCCGGGAATGAGGAATTCCCTTTCCTTGTGTGGCTGAGGGGGATTTGTACCCAATATGGGGTGGGGGAGAAATTCCCCATTAGGGACAGCCCTGGAAGAGGGGATGGGATGATCCCGATGGATCCATTGGGATCTGAATCCCGATGGGATCCATGGGATGGGATCCGTGGGATGGGATCCATGGGATGGGATGGGATGGGATCCGTGGGATGGGATCCATGGGATGGGATGGGATGGGGTGGGGTGATCCTGATGGATCCATTGGGATCTGAATCTCGATGGGATCCATGGGATGAGATCCATGGGATGATCCCGATGGATCCCTTGGGATCTGAATCCCGCTGGGATGGGATGGGATGGGATGATCCCGATGGATCTGAATCCCACCGGGAAGGGGCACCCAGGCTCACGGGAAGCTCAGCCGGGAGAATGTGGATGTTTATCTATTCCCTCCTTTTTCCCGGATAAAATCGCTCATGGAAAACCAACAGCCGGAGCTGCAGGGACCTGTGGGACGGAGCCGAGCCGGGAACACGCTTTAATTAAAATCCCGAATTCCAGCCAGCCGGAACAGCCGGCGGGGCCGGATGCTCCCGCAATTCCCACCTGGAATGTTCCGCCGTGGGCGCGGAGGGCTCGGCAAAGCACGGGTCGCGAATTCCCGGGATTTGGGGAGCCGGGATCCATCGGGGGCGCTGGGAACGCCAGGAATCACCCGGAGAACGGAGCGGCCCCGAGCCCGGCCCGCACCCAGCGGCGATCGGAGCCTTTGCCAGGATTTGGGAATCAGCGCCGCCCTCCCAGCCCCGAATTCCAGGAGGAATTTTGGGGAATTGTCCCTTTTCCTGTTTTGCTGAGGTTTCAGGACAAACCCTTCCCACGAGGGTGCTCTGAATCCGTCATCCATCTTCTTTATGGAATTTTAGTTTTTCCGCCTTTTCCACCTCCTCCCGTTCCCGCCTCTCTTCCCCTCGTTAAGGGATAACGAACCATCGTCCACATCAAAGGAATCTTTATCCATGGAAATCCGCGCCGGGACAATCCCGAGACGCTCTGGGATCCCCCTCTCTTGGGATGCTCCCATGGGAAGAACTTCCCGGAAAGCTCCTTCCAGCTGCTGCCAGCCCAAATCCCGAATTCCACAGGGATGGCAGAGTCCAGAAATGGGATTTGGGGTGGATATTCCTTTGGGATTTGGGGTGGATATTCCCGTAGGAATGGGATTTGGGGTGGATATTCCTGTAGGAATGGGATTTGGGGTGGATATTCCACAGGGATGGGATTTGGGGTGGATATTCCAAGGAAAAGGGGGATTCCCACGTTAAACTTTGCATTACAATGATTGCGTCCATTTTTCAGATGGACACAGGATTTTGGGGCATTTGGGATTTGAATAAACCCCAAATCCCAGAATCCTGGAATGGGGAAGTCTGGAAGGCCCCATGGTGGGTCCTGAAAGCTGAAAATTGGAATTTTTTTTTGATTATGATGATCTTAATGGAAAATAAACCCCGGGAGCTCCAGGCCGGGCTCTGTGATCTCACACCCGGGCTCCGGCAAGGACACGGAAATCCCGAAAAACCCAAATATCGTCATTCCCTGTGGGAACGCTCCGTAAACATCGGATCTGGCACTTCCATCCTGGAAAGCCTCGAGGGACAGAAAATAAAAACAATGAAGACAAGGATGGGTGGGGCCGGCCTCGTACCCACAGCAATCCCAGAAAAAAATCCCCGAACAATGGGAATTGCTCCCGGATGGATCCTTGGCTTCCAAAGGCGCCTGGGATTTTCTGCCAAGCAGGGCCAGGCCTGTTTGAATCCCCAAATCCAGCAAAATTCCCTAAATCCAACAGAATCCCCAAATCCAAGGGTTGGTGATGGTCCCACATGGAGTGGGGGGTAAAGGGTGAATTTAGGGGCAGATTTTGGAGCAGATCCTGAGGGTGGATGGGGAGGGATTTGGGATTTGCTGCTCCTGTTCAGTGGGAATGGGAATTTCTGCTTTTCAGGACACAAAGCTGAGCTTAAAACCAAAGGTTTGGGAGTCTCCAGGCTGGGATTTGGAATCTGGGATTTGGCATTTGGGATGGGGGAGTTTTCCAGGTGCTTCCAAAGGGTGGGAGCAGAGCTCCGAGGGATTCCAGCCAGGCTCCGCTGATTTTCCTTCCAGGTGCCAGGGAAGAGGCAAAGGAACTCCCCAGCTTGGGAAGGGAATCTTGGATTTGAGATCTGCCAAAAAAACCTGGAAAAGCCTCTGGGTTCAGCCATCCGGGAGTTGGGAAGGGAGCAGGGACTGGGACATTTCCCCAGGGTTCATCCCTCATTTCCCCAGGGTTCATCCCTCATTCCTCACCCCTCATTCCTCATCCCTTCTTTCTCCAGGGTTCATCCCTCATTCCTCATCCCTCCTTTCTCCAGGGTTCCTCCCTCATTTCCCCGGGGTTCATCCCTCATTTCTCCAGTGTTCATCCCTCATTCCTCATCCCTCATTTCCCATCCCTTCTTTCTCCAGTGCTCATCCCTCATTTCTCCAGGGTTCATCCCTCCTTTCTCCAGCATTCCAGTGAATCCATTTAGGAGCCAAATTTCCACACCCCAAACGCAGGAACCAGGACCCAATTGCCCCCAAACTGTCCCCAGACTTGTGGCTTCGTTCCCAACGAGCCGAGTTTGTCCACTTGGGATTTCAAGTCATGTTCTCCTCACTGTGGGGCTGTGTTCATCCACTGGAGGGAAAATTATCCATCAGAATGGAAATATTCCATAAATCCACACACACATCACAAACCCCATGGTTTTTGCCAAGGAAAAAAATTAAATTCCCTGATTAAAACAAAACCCAGAAGGTGGAAGGGAATCCTTCAAACCCTGGGGGTGAAACCGGCTCTGGAGAATTCCAGGTCTCCCTCCAGTCCTAGTTTTTGGGATGGAATTGATTTGGTGGGAATCGCTTCAGCATGGTCTCTCCTCTTCCAGAGCTCCATGGCATTCCAGAGCCCATCCAAGAGGGGTCACCTTGGATTTCCAGGGAATCACGGGAATTCCTGGTGGTGGTTGAGGGGAAGCAGCTAAAGCCCAGCTCAGCTCGGGGATCCTTTGGGAGATCCATCAGGGGATCCTTTGGGAGATCCTTCAGGTGATCCTTTGGGACATCCTTCAGAAATCCTTCAGGAGATCCTTTGGGACATCCTTCAGAAATCCTTCAGGAGATCCTTTTGGAGACCCTTCAGAAATCCTTTGGGAGATGCTTTGGGAAATCCTTTGGAAACCTTTAAGAGATCCTTCAGAAATCCTTTGGGAGATCCTTTGGAAGTCCTTTGGGACACCCTTCAGAGATCCTTCGGAAATCCTTTGGGACACCCTTCAGAGATCCTTTGGAAATCCTTTGGGGGGATCCTTCAGAGATCCTTTGGAAATCCTTTGGGGGGACCCTTTTGGAGACCCTTCAGAAATCCTTTGGGGGATGCTTTGGGAAATCCTTTGGAAGCCTTTAAGAGATCCTTTAGGAGATCCTTTGGAAATCCTTCAGGGGATCCTTCAGGAGATCCTTTGGGAAATCCCTCGGGAGGTCCTTCAGGAGATCCCTTGGGAATCTCCGCTCGGACGGGCGGGTTTGGAGCAGCAGGATGCAGATGCTGGAGATGATCCAAGGCCACGCGGGAAGTTCTGGACCCGCGCTGTGGCCGATGGTTCCCCGCGGAGCTGGGAAAAGCTTTTTTTGGATTTTGGGATTCAAGATCTCCCTGGATATCCCACAGGGAGAAGAAGGAAATGAAGGATGGGAGGAGGGAAGTGCAGGACAGGGTGGGAGGCAGCGAGAGACCCCTCCTGCCTCGCAGGGAGCACAGAAGCACCGGCCAGGGCTGGGATTCCGGAGCAAATCCCGGCTCCGTCCCGATCCCGCAACCCTCCAGCTCCAGCCAGGCACGGACACCACTCCTGGTGCCCCACGAGGGAACACGCAGAGCTCAGCCCGGGGAAAAGGGACGGGAAAACAGCACAGGCAGAGCGGTGACACCGAGGGGGGCACTGAGGGGACACCCAGAGGTGGCACTGAGGGGACACCCAGAGGCGGCACTGAGGGGAGATTCCAGAAGTGGCAGTGAGGGGACAGCCTGAGGTGGCACTGAGGGGACATCCTGGGACATCCCAAGATGGCACTGAGGGGACACTTCAAGATGGCACAGAGGGGACAGCCCGAGGTGGCACTGAAGGGACAGCCAGAGGTGGCACTGAGGGGACAGCCCTAGGTTGGGGTGTTGGAGTAGAAGCTGAAGCTCTCGGACACCGTCTTGGAGTCGCTGCGGGAGGAGCCGTTGGAGGCCACGTCCAGCGAGAGCATCTCGGCCCGGCCGGGCTCGTCCAGGTCCTCGTCGGCCGCGCCGAGCGCCGAGGCCACGGTGGCCGTGTCCATGCGGCTGAGCTTGGACACGGAGCTGTGCGTGTGCAGGAACCGCGCCGAGCGCAGCTCCAGCCCCTCGTAGTCGCCGGCGCGGATGCACGGGCACCAGCGGAAGGCGTGCTTGAATCCCAGGCGGAACCTGCGTCGGAGGAATGGCCCAGAGGAGCGGGGAGAGGCATGGACATGGCCAGAGGGATGGGATGGACATGGCCAGAGGGATGGGATGGACATGGCCAGAGGGATGGATGGACATGGCCAGAGGGAATGGATGGACATGGCCAGAGGGATGGATGGACATGGCCAGGGGTATGGATGGACATGGCCAGAGGGATGGGATGGAGGTGACCAAAGGAATGGGATGGAGGTGAACAAAGAAATGGGGAAAAATGTGGACGTGGCCAAAGGAAGGGGGAGATAAAGCTGAGCTTTTTCAAACATGACAAAATTGTGATCTTTCACTGAGAGGAGGAAAAGCCCACTGGGAAGTGAAAAACCCGTGCAGAAATGGAAAAGCCACTGGGAAATGGGAAACCCCAAGAAATGGAAAACCCACTGAGAAATGGAAAACCCTGCTGAGAAAAGGAAAACCGACTGAGAACTAGAAAAATCCACTGAGGAATGGGAAATCCACTGCAAACCCCAGTTAGGATCTGGGATTATTTTAGGTGATGCTTCCCCTCAAAATCCACAGGTGAGAGCTGTGCCACCCCCTCCTCCGCTGCAGGCGGCAGAGGGCGGAACCATCCCGGAAAAAAACCCCATTCCCATCCTCTCCTCCAGAACCCTGCTCCACATTCCCATCACGTGTTCCTGTCACGTGTTCCGTCACATGTTCCAATTCCTGTCACGTGTTCCTGCCACGTGCTCCTGCCATGTGTTCCCATTCCTGTCACGTGTTCCTGTCACATGTTCCCATTCCTGTCACATGTTCCTGCCATGTGTTCCTGTTATGTGTTCCTGCCACATTTTCCCACCACGTGTTCCCATTCCTGTCACGTGTTCCCGTTCCCATCACACATTCCCATTCCCACCCACGTTCCCGTTCCCGCCCCACATTCCCATTCCCACCCCCCGTTCCCGTTCCCGTCCCACATTCCCGTTCCTGCCCCACATTCCCGTTCCCGCCCCACATTCCCATTCCCACCCCCCGTTCCCGTTCCCGTCCCACATTCCCGTTCCTGCCCCACATTCCCGTTCCCGCCCCACATTCCCATTCCCACCCCCCGTTCCCGTTCCCGTCCCACATTCCCGTTCCTGCCCCACATTCCCGTTCCCGCCCCACATTCCCATTCCCACCCCCCGTTCCCGTTCCCGTCCCACATTCCCGTTCCTGCCCCACATTCCCGTTCCCGCCCCACATTCCCATTCCCACCCCCCGTTCCCGTTCCCGTCCCACATTCCCGTTCCTGCCCCACATTCCCGTTCCCGCCCCACATTCCCATTCCCACCCCCCGTTCCCGTTCCCGTCCCACATTCCCGTTCCTGCCCCACATTCCCGTTCCCGCCCCACATTCCCATTCCCACCCCCCGTTCCCGTTCCCGTCCCACATTCCCGTTCCTGCCCCACATTCCCGTTCCCGCCCCACATTCCCGTTCCTGCCCCACGTTCCCGGCGCACACCTGTCGTTGAGGCAGCAGTAGATGATGGGGTTGTACATGGTGGAGCTCATGGCCAGCCACATGACGGCCAGGTAGAGCTGCTGGATGGATCTGCGCAGGTACCACTCGGGCCGCAGGTACTGCAGCGTGAAGTACACGTGGTAGGGCAGCCAGCAGAGCGCGAAGGTGCACACCACGATGATCATCATCTTCACCACCTGCCGCGGGAGAGACGCGTCCAGCGGCCGCTCCCGCCTCAGGAAGGGCCTTTCCCACCGGGAATGCGCGGTCGGCATCTCGGTTCCGGTGTTTGTGGAGGGGATGTCGCGGGACCCTGCGCCGTCCTCAACCCCTCATCCTGTGGTCATTCCAACCTTTTTGGCCTTGGAGATTTTCCAACCAGGAACAACACCTCAACACCTTGCCTGGCCCACACCTGTGCAGGAGGTGACCAGAGAACTCTGCGCCATCCTCAACCCCTCATCCTTTGGTCACTTCAGCCCTTCGGCCTTGGAGATTTTCCAACCAGGAGCAACTCCTCAACACCTTGCTTGACCCACACCTGTGCAAGAGGTGACCAGAGAACTCTGCACCATCCTCAACCCTTCCTTTGGTCATTCCAACACTTTTGGCCTTGGAGATTTTCCAACCGGGAGCAACACCTCAACACCTCGCCTGACCCACACCTGTGCAGGAGGGCAGCAGAGAACTCTGCGCCATCCTCAACCCCTCATCCTTTGGTCACGTCAGCCCTTCGGCCTTGGAGATTTTCCAACCAGGAGCAACACCTCAACACCTTGCCTGACCCACACCTGTGCAAGAGGTGACCAGAGAACTCTGCACCATCCTCAACCCTTCCTTTGGTCATTCCAACACTTTTGGCCTTGGAGATTTTCCAACCAGGAACATCTCAGTTCAACCACTTCGATGGTGTCCTAAGCCCATCCATCGCTCATTCCACCCTCTGGAATGGCTTTTCCAGCCAGGAATGTGCGGTCAACACCTCGCCTGACCCACACCTGTGCAGGAGGTGTCCAGGGGACTCTGCATCATTTCAGCCACCACATCCTCCCTAATGGAGGGTTTGGGGCTGGGATTGGCCAGGAGTTCTGGATCCAGGCTCTCCTGGAATTCCTCACCTTGTGGAGACTGACCAGGAATTCTGGATCCTGTCCTTCCCAGAATTCCTCACCTTCCTCTTATCCAAAACTGCTCAGGGTTGGGATTGGCCAGGAATTCTGAACCCAGCCATGCCTGGAGTTCCTCACCTTGTGGAGACTGGCCAGGAATTCTGGATCCTGTCCTTCCCAGAATTCCTCACCTTCCTCTTATCCAAACCTGCTCAGGGTTGGGATTGGCCAGGAATTCTGAACCCAGCCATGCCTGGAGTTCCTCACCTTGTGGAGACTGACCAGGAATTCTGGATCCAGCCATGTCTGGAATTCCTCACCTTCCTCTTGGCCGACACCTGCTCGTGGTAGCGGTCGGAGGAGTCCCCGGGGATGGCGCTGGCCCAGAGCGTGCGGCCGACGGCGCCGTAGGCGCAGCCGATCACCAGCAGCGGCAGCAGGTACAGCAGGACGGTCATGGAAAAGTGGTACCTGGAAAAAAACGGGATAATCCCTCAGGATCCACTGCTGGGAATGCCGTGGGAGAGCTGGGAATGCTCTGGGAGAGCTGGGAATGCAGTGGGAGCGCTGGGAATGCTCTGGGAGTGCTGAGAATGCTCTGGGAGAGCTGGAGGGCTGGGAATGCCTTGGGAGCACTGGGAATGCTCTGGGAACACTGGGAATGCAGTGGGAGTACTGGGAATGCTCTGGGAACACTGGGAATGCAGTGGATCGCCGAGGATTTCTGTTAAAGAGGAGCTGCTTTAAAAGGAAATCAAATAATTCCAGGTTTAACCCCAGAAGGGGATGGAGCCTCCCATCTTGCAGAAAATCCTGGAAAAATCCCTAAAAACTGAGTCCACAAACGTGGCTGCTTCCAGCTTGCAGAACTTCCCAAATCTCCCCTGGTGAGCGGGAATTTTATTCCCAAGGCTTTGGGGCTTCTGGGTGGATTTTCGGGCTCCAATCCCAGCTCCTGGACCTTTCCAAGGATTTGACCCAAATCCAGGCACCCTGCAGCCGCTCCCAGCTCTGCTCCCGCACCTCCTCCCAGGAGCTTGGATTGAATCCCAGCTCCAGAGGGTGAGGAAGGGCTCTGGGAATTCTCCCGCAGGGAACGGGGCTGGCCCTGGCCCCGCTGCTGCTCGGAACCGGAATCTGATTTTCCCAGCCCTAATTCCATTTGGGATGGGCTTTGCGGGGCTGGATTTCGTTTGGCTCATTCCAGAGGCGTCTCGGCGGCTCCAGGGGAGGATTTTGTTGTGGTTCCCATGGAATTCCGGATCCTCAGAGCGCTGCAGGAACGTCTGGAGGAGCTGCGGGATAACGTCAGCAGCACAGAGCCTCAATTCCAGAGGTGCCTGGGCTCCCAGAGCCCTTCCAGACAGCCCCGGGAATTTTGGGATGCCAGGCATGGAAGGGCAGTGGAATTGTTCTGCCTGTTGGGATTCCCGGGATTGGAGCACTCAGGGAAATTTGGGGTTTGCAGCTGGAAGGTTTTTAGGGTGGAGGATCCCATGGGAATGGCGGGATGCCGGAGGATGGAGCCGCCTCCTCCTTTTCCCTGGCAAATCCCGGGGATGTTGGCATGGAAGGGACATCCCCGGGGGCTCTGAATTCCCAGAGGATCCAGGGATGGCTTCTCCCTTCCCCCAAAATCCCAAAGGGCCGCTGATGGAATCCCTGACCCCTTTGGGAAGCAGGGATCCGCGGCCGGATTGAATCCTGTGGAATTCTCGGCTCCGGCCAAAATCAGGGATCTTTTCCAGGGAAAAACCAGCTCTGGTACACTCTGCACGCCAGGGTTGTGCTCCCCAGAGGTTTTCCATAGGAATTCCCTCCCAGGAGTGTTGGAATTCTCCTGTTTTCCCTGGTTTTTTCTCCTGTTTTCCCTGGGAACTGGGAAAAGGGTGGAATTTCTTCCTCCCAGCAGCACCAACGGAGCAGCTGCCGCCGAAGCGTTCCAGGAATAACCACTCCGAGGCCATGGAGCGGGGAAAGGGCTGGAATGACGCCTCTGGAATGACCCAAACACCTGTCCCGAGTTATTTAGGGCAGGAAAATCCCATCCCAGGATCCACCCCGGGGAAATCCCGAGGACTGGAGACGGCGCCGAGCTGCGAGTTCTTCCCAATCCCCAAATTCTTCCCGTATTTCCCCTTCCCCACCTTTTCCCTGGATTTCCGCGCTCCCAGGCCCTTCCCGCTCACGTTTTCCCGGACACGGCTCCTCCGGGCTCGGGCCACTCCACGAGGCACACGAGGCGTCCCGGGAGCTCGGCGGTGACGGAGAAATATCCCTGGGGAGCGGCGAGCAGGAGCGCCAGGAGCCAGATCAGCCCGATCAGAGCCTTGGTGGCCGCGGCCGAGAGGCGCGGCCGGAGCGGGTGGATGATGGCCACGTACCTGCGGGAACAGCGGGAATGGGGCCGGGAGTCCCGGGAATCCGGGTGTGGGAACAGCGGGAATGGGGCCGGGAATCCCGGGAATCCGGGTGTGGAAATAGCGGGAATGGGGCCGGGAATCCCGGGAATCCGGGTGTGGGAACAGCGGGAATGGGGCCGGGATATCCCGGGAATCCGGGTGTGGGAATAGCGGGAATAGGGCCGGGAATCCGGGTGTGGAAATAGCGGGAATGGGGCCGGGAATCCCGGGAATCCGGGTGTGGGAACAGCGGGAATGGGGCCGGGATATCCCGGGATATCTGGGTGTGGGAACAGCGGGAATGGGGCCGGGATATCCCGGGATTGCAGCTCTGGGAACAGCGGGAATGGGGCTGTTTCCCGGGGATTTTAGTGAGGCTGGAATTTTTTGGAGGGGAATTC
The DNA here is from genome assembly GCA_013399455.1 of Anthoscopus minutus. NCBI lineage: Eukaryota > Metazoa > Chordata > Aves > Passeriformes > Paridae > Anthoscopus > Anthoscopus minutus. The sequence continues at coordinate 29,753 of VWYI01040403.1, forward strand.
AAGAAATTGCTTCGCTCCTCCAGCCCCAATTCCTGCCTTTCCTTCACTTCGCTGATGCTCCCGAATATTCCAAACCCGGGATTCCACAGCGCCAGGAGCGGATCAAAGCCCTGCCCTGCTAAACCCGGGCTTCCTTTAAACCCGGTTTAAACCGAGGGTGCGAATCGTTAATTAACCGCTCTAATTGTCCTCCCCAGGGACAACGCGGAGTGGGAATGAGCTGGAAAATATTCCCGATATCTAGCTGGGATATCGGCCAGCCTGGCATTTCAGCTTCCCCAGCTGATTTTCCTGCTAAAAACCTGGGATTTGGGGGAATATCCACAGGGACGGCGACAGCATCGGGAATTTTTTTCCTTCAGGAAACATTTCAGGAGCTGTGCTGAGGGAGGGAAGTTTGGAGATCCCGATTTTTCCCTCTGGAAGTGCATCCCGGTAAATTGCTGGATCTTAGGGCAGCCGGGATAATTGAATAATCCAATTGGAATTGTTGGAAAGGGAATATTTATATTTTAAAAATAGAACTCATAAATCGAGGAGATCCCAGTAGGATTCCTGCTGGAATCTGGAGCGGGAATTTTTAATGAGCAGCTTTTCTGGGAATTGTGGAGGTTATTCCCACTCCACAGCATTTTCCCAGCTGCTTTAAAGAGAAGCTCTGCAGAAAAACGGGAATTTTTTGTATCCCGACATCCCAAACGCTGCCCAGGCTCCCGGATTTGCTCACTCAGAGGGATTTTGGCTCCGCTAACTCCGAGTTTTGGGATCAGAGAGGGGATTTTTCCCCGATTCCGTCCCCCCGGGCCGCATTCCTGGATATTTATCCTCTCGGGAATCCTTCCTCCATCCATTTGCAGGAGGGTGGGGACGCTCCGGAGGGAATCCAGGCCCCAGGGAGAGCGGGAATTCCAACCTTATCCAGGGCTGCTCCATGAAATCCCAACTCAGGGAAGGCCAGAGCTGGGATTTTACTCCGAGCGTGGCTGGGAATCAGCCTTGGGAAAACTTGGAAAAGGCACCATGGAGCACAGTGGGGACTGTGGTTTGATCCATGGAATCCGGGAATCCTGGAATGGGTGGGGTTGGGAAACCGATCCCATCCAGCGCCACCTTCCCCTGTCCCGGGCTGCTCCGGATCCCGTCCGGCACTTCCCGGGAATCCCCCAGTGGGAATTTTTACAGGATCCGTGTGAGATTTTTTGCTGGAAGTTCCTCCATCCCCTCCTTTCCCTGGAGCTGCTCCAGCCCCGGGCACGAAAGGAAAACAGGCGGAAGTTATTCCGAACGCTCCGGACAAAGGCAGGAAATTCGGGATCGGGACTGGCACGGCAGCGCCTCAGGAAAATCCCAAAGAATTCAGGGCCCGGCAGCTCCCTCGGCTCCCAGATTCCCGCCCCGTCCTTTGTTCGAGATGTGTCGGTGCCAGGACGCTTCCAGTGCCCCTTCCCGGCTCCCAGCTCTCCTTGGGAATGGCTTCACTCAGGGAAAATGCGGGAAATCCAATTCCTCACCCCCGATTTTCCAGGAAAAGCAGCGGTGCCCGCTCCCAAAGAATTCCCAAAGCTCCCGCAGCCGGGGCTGGGTTATTCTTAACACCCAAATGAGCTTTGCGTTAATTGCAGTGGCCGGGATCTGGGATTCGGGCAGGAGTGACCCCGGTCACTGCCCTGTCCCCAGCCATGAATGACCCCGTGACCCCGGTCACTGGCCTGTCCCCAGCCATGAATGACCCCGTGCCCACAATCACTGCCCTGTCCCC
>VWYI01040404.1:1315-29536 GCA_013399455.1 Anthoscopus minutus
TGTCCTGGGGTGACTTTATGATGCCTGTATCCCCAAATCGTGTGTTCTGTTTATGTTACATATTAAATTCTGCACCTTTAAGACTGGTTTTGAGAGTGAAGAAGAGAAAGAAGAAACGCACACTTTGTTTTCAGAAACAGCCTTCACTCCCTCACAGCTCTCTCTGAACTGTGTTGTCTGCAGCACAGACAGACGGCGGGACAGAGCTCTCCTTTGCTTTTAGTTAGTTTTTAGCTAGCTGGAGCAGGGAAGTTCCCTGGACTGTGGTTTCCTTTTTTCTTTTTCCTTGAATCTGTTCAAACCTGCTCTGGACTGGAAACCCAGAACACCCCAGGAGCTCACGCCTGTGGCCCACAGGGGTCTGGGCCTCGGCACTCTCCGGCGCCTGAGAGATTGATAAGAGACTGAGCGAGCCGAGCTGCACCTCACAGCAAGGACTTTCCTGGATTTGCCATCTCCTTAAGCAGTGAGAGGTTTCATTGTTTAATATTATTCCATTTTTATGCTTGTAGATATTTTGCTTGTTATATAAACAGCTTTTTCCACTTTCCTTCAAGGAAATTTTTTTTTCCCGAACCAGTTGGGGGAGGGGCAGTTTGAATCTGTTTCTTTTTTTCCTAGAGAGACCCCATTTAGAGGTTTCCTCTCAAATTTGTCCTAAACTAGGACACTAATATTCAAGCAACAACACTAGGCCAGCTGGAGTTTTTGTGGCAGAGATATCTTCTGATGATAAGTATAAAAAGGTGAGCAATGACCTTACCTCCAAGAGTCTTTCAGCAAGTTTGGAGTACCTATGAAGATAATTCAGTTTATTTAATCTATTACCTTGCATCAAGAATCAATTCACAACAGGATTTTTTTCATACTAAGGATGTCAATGAAAGCAACAGAGGTGCACCAAAATGCCATGCAGGATATGGAGAACAATTATTTTTAATACATTGGATGTTCAAATCCATTGATAGCTAAGTATCTTCCAGTTTTACAGATGCTGCTATTTTGAGGTGCAGCATAATTGTGTCAGGAAGGTGACTTAGCAATAGTAAGCTCCAAGTAGTCATAGACAGGTTAGATAAATATCATTATCCTGGAGCTAAGACAGCCTATGTCAACATACCCTGACAGCAACAGGAAGAGCTATGACAGTCCTTAGTAAGAAAGGAAAACAGAAAACATCAAGTATCACAAGACTCCAGCATTCCCATACTCAAACTTCTAAACCATCATAAAAGTACTCCTGAACTCCACTGACAGCATCTAATTGTACATTTCCTACAGACACTGTAATTATTTCGCCAATATGACAGGAGAAATCTGAAGCAGAACCCCACAGCTCAGAGATGCAATTTTCTACACTTTGAAGTACTAATGGACCAATCTCATTTTGCACCCAGTACATGTCTGCAAGAAGCTTTTTTGTGAAGGAATAGTTTACTGAAAGCTTTAGATAAAAACTGAAAGAAGCATGAATTAAAGATGACAGCAATAAAATGTAAAAACAGACCACTATAAAAAGTGGCCCCTTTCACAACCATCGCTTATCTGAAAAGAGAGACAGCCAACTACATTTACAAGACAGGCAGCATTTGCCATCCCTATACAGAACTTGAATAAAAAGATAATTTATTTATCCCCCTCATCTATTTTTAAGTGAAATTATTTTTATGGCAATTACAATTTTCTTATTTACCACAGATACTGTAATTTTTATTCCGAACACATTTTTAGTGTATGTAAAAGCCATGCAAAAATTTATTTTCCAGAGCAGGACATTTTCATTTGCATCCTCATATGAAACACTATATTCTCTTCTATACCCCAACACATAAATTCTTTGAGTTGGAAGCCCCTTCCAATCCTTGGCATTAAAACCCAATGTCCAGTGATATTATTACAAATGTGTGCATGGATTTTCACTCAGATTGCATCCTGGAGATTCATGGCCTAAAGAATTAAATTTGCTGGTTCAATTTACTCCTGACAGTGTTACTGGAATACATTGGTTTTTCATTGTTATCATGTAAAATTACAACAATGTACTTCTTTCTCTGTAATTTCCTCCCTCTTCTTAAGTCTTATCAACAGTTATCAAGTGTTATCAAATGAGAGTTTGTGTGTGTTTGTCAAAAACTATGCCCTCCAGAGTCAGTTTATCTATAAAACAGTACAGCAACTTGACTCTTCTCACAACACACATTCCACATATGGGGGAAAAAAAGGCACCATTCCTCTGTTGCTTCCACCCTCTGGTAGATGTTCCCATACTAGATAAGCGGGGAAAAGAGGCCAGAATTTAATCCAATGAGTTTGACTAGGACTAGGAAATGTTGAGAATGCAAGAGTTCAAAGACCTCCTCCATCCGCAAGCCAAATCTGTTATGCCCTTTGAAACTTTATAATTAAGCTCTTTTACAAGCTTGACTTATCTTAAAAAGATAGTCAGGCATCTTACATACTATACTTGCTACAATTCAATAAATAACGAGGCTTTTTATTCCATATTTTACTTTTATGCAAAATACAAAATAGTAAATCTTTTTGGGGAAGGAAGAAGTACAAGCTGGCTTCTCACTTAACTGGTTATACTAATTGATAGCAAGAGAATTATTTTGATATACAAAAGTAGGAGAAGAGAATCAAATTTGAAAAGTGAGGAACTTAGATTTAGACAGTAAAACAAATTTCTAAACTTTAAAAATTTTTTAATTTATTGACTTTTGTTGCATACAGGTAGAGAAATTATACAAGAAAGGCCTCATAAAATCAGACATTGCTCTGCTAAATTAATAGCTGGCCTGTTGCTTCTTCTAAGTGCAGCTAGCTAGCTTCCCAAGTGAAAAATCATACAAGCAAACTATTCCTGGAAGACAAACAAGTGGCAACTATATAAACAGGGAACTTCTCCCATGAGAAGTGAAGAAACTATGTAAACAATTCAAGAATAGAGAGATTTGAAAAATACCTTTTACCAATAGAGTAATTGGCAAGAAAGCTATTAACCAATTAAAGTTGCACAAGGTCTGTAAAAACTATATAAAATTAATTGTGTGAATAAAGAAATGGTTTTTCCTGACGAAAATGGAGTCTCAGATTATTTATTTTAAGAGACTTCGAATATTTCAGTAGACTCATTTAACAAATTTCAGTAGCTGGCCAATAGCTTAAAAGACTCAAAGCTCAGAGAAATCATAAATACAGTGAAATTGCAGCTAGAAGAGCCACAACCACCAGATCTTCTGGAACACAGAGGAACAGATACCAAAATTTTTAAGTTAAAATATTATGAGTTGGGAGGAAATGAAGTTATATGTCTAAAATGAATGAGAAATCACTGCATGCACTAGCCTGAGTGTAATTTTATCAACAAAGCATTTCTTTTGCAATATAATGCAGTGATTTTTTCCTTAAATGCACTTCTAGTTCTCCTGTGCTTGTACCTTAGGCCCATTTATCTGTTCACTTAGGCACTAGAATAAATGATCTGTACATCAGTTTCTGCAGAACTGAACATTTTCAGCATGCTTTATTATTTGTCTTTTCTCCTCACACTTCTTCACATTTCAATGCTGAAACCATTACTGAGCCAAACATGCAAGTTTAACATAACCAAAAGAATATCTGATGATCTGCCAAAAGACTGAAGAGCATCAGTACCATTTCTAAAATGAAGCCTGACAGGCAGCCCACAGAGATGTAAATCTTCCAGTGATCCACCCAAAATCAAGGCAATGTCTTTATTACTCCAGGAACTTATGGTGGTTAGGTGAATTTAGGTGAAACCTAAATGGTTTCATCTGTACCGTAGTATTTCACATGCTCTGCAGAAAAATATTGTGTTGGTTTGATATTGGTTGGTATTTAGGAACAAGGAAGAAAATCATTCACATAAATTGCTTTCCTGTGAGAGGCTCCTGGGAGCTTCCTCTGTGTCAAGAAAAGGCCAATGGCTGTCTAGTTCTGAGAACTGACAGCTTTGTAAACCATTGAGAAGTTCGGTCCGCCTCCGTGAATATCACATTTTAAAAACCTGGGAAGTTCCAAAAATCCTTTTTGGCTTCCGGCTTCAGAAGATACCAGGAGCTCCACTGGGAGTCAGGCCTGTCCTGCTCAGCTGTGGCCTGCGTGGCCTGGCCAGCCCAGGCTCTGGGCCGGGTCCCAGCAGCTCCTGGGTGGGGATGGGAGGCCAGGGGGGCTCACCATCTCTCCAGTCGAGCTGGGCCAGATCACAGCTGCTGAATCTCATTAACACCAGGCCCTGCCTCCAGCCCTCCCTGGCCCATGTGGAGACGAGATTTCCCCGGGCTCTGGGCCGGGCCAGGCCTCTCTTTTCCCTCTCTCCTGCTGTGGCATCCTCCAGTGGGTGCCGGGCAGGGAGGTAAAAAGAGAGAAGAACCCAGCATGGCTGCAGTCTATCACTGTGACTGCTTCGGCCACTGTCGACCAACACCTGCTGACCTGGGTGAAATGTTAACCCTGTCAGTGCACAGATGAGACCTGCAGAGCACAATTCTTCCCTTGGGTGAGAGAAAGCACAGAGTTACAACATGAAGACACCAGGGTCGGTAAAAGAAAGTTTAAGTTTCAGATGGAAGGAGAATGATGAGATGTCCAAATATTGGGGCTGAAAGTTCTTTCAGTAATGCCATGTGTTAGAGAAATTGTTGTCATAGAGAAATTGTTATCAGTTGCTCAAAGCTACACAGAGAAATGGTTACACAAAGAAATTGTTAATTAGTGTTCAAAGCTACACAAAGGAATTATTATTGCTTAAGATAGTATGAAAGCCTAGATAAAACGCTGTGCAAATGCTGCCCAATCAACATATTTTCCAAATGTGATAACCACATGTACTGCGCATGACGGCAACCTGAAGAAGACTAAAAACTTCAGCCTCAACGACCATCAAGGTGTTAAAAAAACCACCCAGCAACAGGAGGCGCAGGCGCATTACAGGAGATAACCAGAAGAAGTGGAGGGAGAAGAAAAGTTTGCCAGAGACTGGAACTGTATATAAGCTATGTTCTAACAGGCACATTTTGCGAGTCTGGTGGAGAAGAGCTCCCCGGCCGCCCAGCGCGCTTTTTGCTCACTTTGCCGCTTGCTAATTTAATAAATTCACTGTTAATTATTCATTTAGATTGGCTCACTCATTTTATTACCGTCATCTATAACACAATGGAGATTGACTATAATAACTACAGTATTTCCTTTAATTCATGAGAGAAAACAAGTATGGGAGGATGATGGAGTATGTAAATGTGGACCTGAGAAGAAGCAGCAGATGTTGAAGAAATAGTGATGCTCTGTGGAGCTTGAGCAGAGAGACAGAGATGAAAGTGAAGAGGACTCTCTGTCTCAGAAAGAAAAAAAAAATCTCTGTTCTTAGAGATGAAGATAATTGCAGAAATCATTGAAGAGAGCCTTTTCTTTCAACAGCTCATCCTTAAAAAATGACAGCCCATAAGTTGACAGGGCCCATTCACTCAGTTGTGAAAATGGGAGGAATTTCACAATAGCAGAAGATTTTCTAAACCAGGCAGCTGCCATTTTTGAAGATGCAAAGCCATGAGAAGACTTTGTTCTTGTGGAGATTTCTCCATAGTGTTGTGCAAGAAAACTCCTCACCCTATGAGACCTGAGGAAAGACTATTGTAGAAATGATAATTGATTTAAAATCCCAGGTTGTTTTATGTTGAAAGAAAGTGGGCAGGGGAGGGAAAGTGTTCTGGAAGATTCATTCTGATTTTTCCTTACTTTTTCCATTCTTTTAGCTTTGTTAATAAAGCTTCCTTCATAGCCTTAAGGTCTGAGCCTGTTCTTCCCTTCTAAAATCATATCTCACAGCATGAAATGACTCAGTGCACTGGTGAGTTTAGCTAGCTCTAAACCCACCACAAATATCTTCTAAAAATTCAGCTTATTTTGCATATGCTACCAAGAGTGGAAGTTTTGTATGGCAAAGAACTGACAGGGTTTATAGCTCTTTTTTGAGCTACCTAGGATGGTTTATCAGTATTTACAGTCACAGTTTAAAGGTTCAATACATTCAGTCCTGCTATGGACAGGCAGAGGTTCTGATTGGTAGTAAGAAAACAGGACTCCTGCTTTTCAAAGGGAACTAAATAAATATTTTTAGTTTGAGTATCTTATTCTACATATAAAGGAAACAACTCTGCATTTTCAGTGTAAGAGTATGAAAGACAATGATGTCCATTGTAAAAAAATCCTGCTCTCTAATCCCAAATGCTCTATCCGCTATTCCCAAATGCCTGCTAATATAAAAATAATTACAGAGACAGACAAGATCCTAAGCCTCCAAAGCAGAGAGGCCTCCCTCTTTCCAAATGCTGTCTGTCCTTCAGGTTGGTTTGGGGCTTGACGGGGGGAAATTGATTTTGATTGCCTGGCAGCAGCACAGATGGGTACTAGAAACAATTAGTTCTGCTTTAAAAACAAAGACCAAACCGAGAGACACAGGCAAAGAATGTGAAATAATTTTCAGAAAATGAAAGAAACTAGGTAACTGGGAAATAGCTGTAATGTTAATGGACTATGACACAGTCAATGCAAAAAGAATGTACATGCTTTTAATGGCAGCATATTGGGCCTGAGCTACCTAGTTCCTAACCTCCTCTTTTTAAAATTCTGTTGCAGCAAAATGATCTCCACTTTAGAGTTTTTTACTTAAATCAGTGCCAGATAATGCCAGCTTGTGATCACTGCTTTGGTTATCAGAGAAACAAAAGACAAGACAGCCAAGTGGTAAGCGAGCACTGCCCTAGCACAGGCCACCCATTGCCACTGTTCCTCAGAGGTGTCCATGCCCCAGCATGGGTCCCTTATGGCCAGACACTTCTTTGTCTGAGTGTAGATTTAGGACAGATATTAAGAAGAAATTCTTTACTGTGAGGGTGATGAGACACTGAAACATGATGTCCAGAGAAGCTGTGGGTGTCCCATCCCTGAAAGTGTTCAAGGACAACTTAGTTGGAGTTCTGAGCAACCTGGTCTAGTGGAAGGTGTCTCTGCCAATGGCAGAGGGCCTGGAAGTAGATGTTCTTTAAGGTCCCTTCCAATCCAAACCATTCGGTCATGATTCTATACTTCAGAAGGATGATCATGTTTGATGGAATGTCTCCTTCCAGGTGGACATCTCCAGCCATATGTGTTGTCAGTAGCCTCTCCCTCCCTGTATCTACTCAAGATCATCTCTTCCTGCCTCTCCCCCAGCACCTGCAGCCACTTCAGTGTCTGGCACAAAACAGGATACTTTGCTATCTGGACCCCACTGTGACTGGGACAAAGAATCCCACAGCCTCTGCTAGAAATCCATGCAACATATTCCCACAGGCTTCCCCAAAATGTTCTCTTTGAGGTTGTGATTATTGTTAGCTTGCTGCTTGTGGGAAGAACAAAAAAGTCTTCTAACGTCATTTGTACATAACTATTCTGATTTGTAAATCATTAAATGTGCAAATACATATTTACAGGAGTCTATACCTTTGCTAACGTTTGAACTTATTTTAAGGAAGCTGATTAAAAGTTCTTGAGAGCTTCCCCACATAAACCTATTAGAATTACACAGCTGTGAGTACTAGGCAGAACTGTTTCTCACAAAAAATGCCTACTCTTCTAAATATGCTGCAACACAAATGCTTCTGCAAGCACTATCAAAGTGCAGTGAAATGAAATCTAAACAGGACACAAAGCCATCCTTTAAGGCCAGAAATGGAAAACAAAGAGTGATAATAATTTACTTACAAGACTAAACAATGCTAACAAATATTGCTCCATATTCATAGTGCTACTTAATGAAACAAAAATTATTAAACTGCAGTATCTTGGAACATTTCCCTTCCCCACTTTTTTATTATTTGAATTGCAGAAAAGCTTAAAACTGAACGGCTAGGCAGGGCAAAGTCTGCACCCCAGCTGTGCTCCACTGAGGCTCCTGGGCTCTGGCTGTATTTGTTTCTCAGTCATAACTAAAAGCTCCTCCTGCTGGATCATGCAAGCTAGCTTCACCACCAAAGAGCAATTCCATATTGGAAAACCCATATTATATATTTACAGAGCAGAAATAAGTATAAAAAAGCATCAATATTAAGAAAACACTAAGCAAAGCTAAGCACAGCCAAGTGCAAAGCCACAGGTCTCATTCTTTTAGCTCAGTAATTATGATGAGTACCCACTAATACTGTAGAAAGAAACTTTAAAAAATGTTTTACCTTTTCAAGGTGAAATACTCTAGCAACGTGACCTTCTTTGTCCAGAATCTGAAATGAGCCACTAAAGCAAGAAAAGCCAAACTGATTTTCAAATTTTCCTTTTCAACTTAGTAAATAAGGAAATGAAATTCCAAATAAAAATTCCACTGTTTACAAAACTAAGTCAATTTGATTACATCAAAAATAAACTAAGAAAATAATTTCAAACTTTTTTTTTTAATGGCATGTTTTTTTTAAAATGCTTCCCTTGGAAAATCTAATATGTGCTGCTTTAAGCACTTCGTTAGACAAACAAGTACATTCACTGACCTTAGAAATAAAGCACTTCACACCTCCTAATATGTCATTAAGTCCATCCTCTAGGGAGGTTATGGAAAAATAATAATTAATGTACTGCCAGAAAACTGTCTCAGATTTCAGCCCATTTCCTTAGCTACCAATTCATGTCTTAGTTACTATCCTTTTATTAAGTGTATAAATCAATGGTTGCTATTTTTTAATGGGGATAGTAAATAGCTTTTTGATTTAAAGTGTCCACTTTAAATCTGGACCCACATCTCCACACAGTAAAAATACAGTATTGAAATGTTAGTCCATATGTCAAACAAAGGCTTGAAACAGGATCTGCTTTTATTGAAAAGATTCTTCTTTTAATTTTCCACCATAAAAACTAACTTTTCTTTGAAAGAACTTTCAAATCACTTAAGATTTGCCCTTTGAGTTATGAATTTTCACTTTACAGCCCTTGAAATATTAAAGTTGGTTTTGTCTCCCAAGAATTAATGTAAGGCAGCAATGCTAGGAACGTAGCTGAAATTCCTTAGGAACAGCACATTCAGCTCTGCAGCATGCTCTCTGTTACCCCTTTCTCAATACTTTTCTCATTTATTTATTTCCTTTTTTTTGGATTTGTGAGGCAAGGATAAAAAAAAGGCACTGTTCTCAGAACACCAGCTCATTTGAAGCAATTAAAAATACTTCCAGAGAAAGCCACATTGAGGTATGAATAGTTGCCAGCAGCGCATAATGTAATTTCTTTCCTGTTCTGATTTAAAATGTTTCACAGTAACTTACTTCTTCAAAGGCTTGTTTAAGACAGGTGTTATAGTGTCCAGTTGGTTAAAGGTGGCTTTGAATTGAGTGGCTGTATGGCTCAAACAAACCCAAACATATTTTTCTCTTTCTTGTCTTTCTCCAGGACCCTATTTACCAGATAAACAGAAAAGAATGAGAACAGTGACAAAAAGACACTGTTATAGCATTTCTAGCCTATTTTGTCTGTTGTCTGACATACTTCCATGTTCCAAAAAGCCAGCAGGACTAAATAATATAATAATATAGAAGCCTTATTAAAAGCTGAGGTTGAAACTGTGCAGAAAGAAGACCACCTTCTACTAAATGCAAGACTGGAGAGATAAAGAGCCTTCAGGAGTTAACAGAGAAGAAGCCAGAAGTAGGGGAGCTAAATGGGCTTGAATGGCTTCACCTTCATGAATTTGATAATTTCCTTTCCTCAGGGTAAATAAGAGCAGCAGTATCCCAGTGCTGCCAGTTCAGTAGCAAATTTACATTTCAGCAGCAGTAAAACTCACCTCTCTGAGCCCTCAGTCATCCTCTTCCATAGGATATCTCCAAGTTAACATATGCAAGGAAAACTAGTGGACAGCCTCCCAAAACTGCCCTTTCAGGGAAGTCATCTTGTGAAGGCTGCAAGAATATTTTTGTGCATCTGTATTGCTGAAAGAAGACACTACTCACTGGATTGAAAAGGAAACACCCAGACAATCCAATTGTTCTCCTTATTTATGCTGACTCTGTGAATGCTGGCATTACTGACACTAGCACTGTTGCCTACTACTACTGATATGAAAGAAGAATCCACTTGTATAAGTCTGGTAAAATGTTTTCTGAAGAGAAGTATCAAGGTACTGCAGTAGTCCTATGTGTTGATGAAATGTCACTGTAATTTTCCTCAAAAGAAGATTGCTAATGCAAAATTCTACTGTTCCTCTGATTTCAGATTGCTGCCTTCCATATATATATTCCAGGTATAAGGAGGTAAGATGCAGCATTCAGAAATGCTCATTCTGCCAGTAAGTTCCCTATTCATCTCTGTCAATAATAAATTCATTCCAGTGCAAATATTCTTCTTATTTTATTCCTGAGACAAGGTCTTACCTAGAACTTATGGCAATCATAAAAAACCAAAAGTATCTGATTTGCTTTTGAAGTAAAGACAAACCACTAACTACCACAGACTTTGGTTTGACATGCTGCATAGCACCATCTTCTCTTTTTGATGCAATTCTCTATGTTTTGTACTGTTTTGTGAAAGGTGAGAACTAGATAAACAATGCTATGCCATAGTAGGCTTGCTCTTTTGCAGAATATGGAATTCAACAGGGTCTTTCATCCATCCAACTCATTAGTTTTCCTTGCCTGCGCCTGGTATGCTTAGTAAGGCTGTCCTCTGAATAAAAGACTTCTTGAAGAGGGTGAAATTTGATTAAAAAGGGAAAATGGTCCCATCTGGGTTTCAGAAGGTATTTTTTCTCACTAAAAGATCAGGCTCTTTTTGCACATCCTGATTACTTCTCAAATTTTCCATTCCCGAGCACATTATTGAAGTCCTTGCATCTTGAGGCTTAGCTCTGTTCACACAAATCTTTCTGCTAGCAAACCAAAGATACACTTTATCTTGTATTGTTGTACTGTTTGCCAAGCAGTCGCAACAAAACAAAAAATTAACAAACAAACAAAAAACAGAAAATGAAGAGCAATCAACCAACCAAAATTTTTCGATTGGCTTTGCTTCAGAAAGAAAGATTTCCCCCAATTTCTCCTTTACTACTCACATGAAGATTATACCCTGTATTGTTGTAGCTCTTCTGTCTGCACTCATTAAGGCCAGAAAGCTATTTCTCTTAAGTGGTAGATAGGGTTGTCTGAGCTGGAGTCTATGGGTCTTTTACTGAGAATCAATCCTAAGACACAAAATTAAAAATACTTACATTCTCTCTCCTTCTTCTAAATTTGCCTTTTATTTCATTGATTTACCTGTATATAAGCTTGCACCTCCTTTGCACATGTCTTTCATCTTTCCTCCCAATATTGTGAAAGTTCCAGTGAGCATTTTTCACTTTCTGGTGCTATCTTCTACTGAAGGAAAGCTTCTGAAAGTGACTTCTCTGTTTACAGCATGAACTGTGAGGACACAGCTCATACAGCCCATCTGGAAGAAAAGCTACATACATACTTTCATCATACATCTGTGTGAAAATTGCTGTGCTGTGTGGAAAAGATGGGTCCCTGGAGCATCACACCCTACCTAGGAAGATAAACTCCTGGTAGAACGCACTGCAATTCCCCCTTTCCCCACGTGTCTGAGTTTCCTTCCATAGGAAAATGGCATTGTAGAAAGAATGATATGCACCCAGGTCTCATCAAAATGCACCATTTGGCCAGGGTTCAGTCATGGGTATCAGACCTACAAGATGTACCACAGAGTAAATAAGATACAGTCTCTCCTACCTAAACAATATAAAGGCTGATTTGCTTTCTCTATATCTGTCTGTCTCTCTCTGTCTCACTCTCTTTCTCTGAGGTTTTCTTCTAGCTCAAGAACAAAATCAGCAAACATTTAAGAAATTTTCACACTAGCCAGTCATTTGTCGGAAACAGGGAAAATAGCCTCAAAAGAGCCTTTAACAACCTGAACTTCGTAACACTGCTAACCTGCTGATAGACTCAGCCTGTTGTAAAAATGAAACTGACTTCTCAAAGCCAAAACTAAAGAGTTTGTGAAATGTTTCAAACATAGGAGGGCCCAGGAGGGCCATAGGAGGGCCACAGTGGAGGAGAAAGGTTTGAGGAAACATAAGAGGGAGAAAGTTAATGGCTCATCTCTGAGGCAGATGACCCAGCAGCTAACACACCTGCAGTCAGCCATACCAGCTAGCAAAGAACATCCATGTGGAGTAGTATGACTATCAAGTATCCTGCAGACTAAACAGAAGATATTACTTCAACTCATACAGTCACAGCCATACCAGCTAGCCAAGAACATCCGTGTGGAGTAGTATTACTATCAAGTATCCTGCAGACCAAACAGAAGTTATTACTTCAACTCATCCAGGCCTAATCATATGAAACCTCCTACTTAAGTGCTTATCAGCAGTGAAAGCACCAGTTACAAACCAGTTCTACTCTCACCTATGAAAAGCAGCTGTCCATCAAGAGTACCGCTAAAACTACCATCAAGACTACTTTCCACTAAAAACTGGAAAAAAATTAACTCCATATCCACTGAAAGTATTAAAAGTTACATTTTCAACACAGTTCAAGAAATGACACCCTTAAGATCAATATGGTACTGATACCTGCTAGACTTCTTGTTCCCTTCTATTACTGATGTCAGTTGTGATCACATTTCTCAGGAAGACTGATGCACATGTAGCACTTCTTTTTCAGCACTGACAAAAAGTAGGTAACAAAAAACTGTAAAACATAGATCAGTCTTCTAAGTAAAAAACAAGCAAAGCTCAATTCTTTGTCTGATTCACATTTATGCAATCAGGAAAAAAGAACTGTTTTCTGCTAAGTAGCCCATCTTGAAATGATTCTATGAACAGCAGGGAGCACCAGGTTTTCTCTTATTCCTGATACTAGCCTGCAAATGAATTAAAAAACTATAAATTTATACATAAAATTACATAGTAATATTGTCTTTGGAAGCCATATTTTGAAAGATAATTTTTTTCTAATTAGAAACCTCCTCTGTGGGCTTTCCTATAAGAACAGGAAGATCTAGTGCTTTGCTGAAAGCTCCCGGACATCTCTAATCTACAGGCAGTATATTTATAGGGACGGTTTATCTCACAAAGCCATTACTCACCTATTAGCAATTGCTGAGACTAAATTCCTTCCCAACTGTGCAACATCCCCTACCAACATGAGGACTGGATTACATATGGGAAATTAACATTGAGATCATATTTTAAAATTTTAAACTCTACTCAGCCCATTTTTTGGGTTTTGGAAAGACATATGTACAACCCTTTTCGACACTTGATACAGGGATTAAAAGCCATGCTAATTATACATGAACAAATATGGCATGGCAGTGTTTGTCCAGAAGAAAACCATATGCATAACACTTCTACAAACTGACAATATGAGAGTTTTTGGGAAAAATTAGCAATTATCAATCACTAAGATGGAAATAAATTATGTTACTGAATTATTCATAAAGAGCTGTAAAATAGTTTCCTCATCAGTCCTGGTTGTTTTTTTCTTCCCTCAGTGTCCTCTAGATTTAAATCTATGCTAGCAACAGAGTCAGTCTTATCCAGGCAAATACTGAGCACTAACACAGTTCTCTCTGTTTATTTTGCTGTCTGGACTGCTGCTGCCCATGGCGAATGAAAAGATGCCTGTCTCCCATAAATGTTTGCTGTTGGCGCAACTTCTTTCACTGACCCTGTTTATAAGACTAATGACTTTCATTTCTAGCTCAGCACTTTCCAGTATGGTATTCACTTAACAAAGCTGCATCAGTATATCAGTCTAAATGCTCTTGGTGTCTGGCCTTCAGTGCTCATGCAACATTGATGTAAATGCAAGGTAAAATATTTACTTCTAAGTGAGTCGCATTTTACACTGGTCTTTTGTTACAGAGGAATTCAGTCCTTGGTGGATTGGGATTTGCAAGACAGGGTAGGCTACCGTCTTAGGAGAGATTTAGTCTCTTCGTTTTATGAAAGAACATACATAAATTCAGGTAAATCAATGACCCATATGATTTCTCTAAACAATTTAAGTCTGTGAATCCACAAAGAACTCACGGAAGTGCCTAGGAACAACTCTATTTTAAGAGTGGCATTCTAAAATCAGCTTCAAATGGTATCTGCAGTCTGGTTTTCCTCTAAAAGCTGATATTTAAAATCAGTCAGAAATGTCAAATGGAATAATTGTTTAACCTTCAGACTTACTGGCAGGTTTTGGTTGCTTTCTCTTGCATTTTTCAAGATAAAATTCAGGTATTGAATAAATCATTCCTTGGCATTCCTGATTTTCACTACTGACCAAGTTATCAGCAAGAAAATGTCATTTGTTGGATGAAAATAACAAACTCAAAACATCACATAATACAAATAATGTTTTTTTAATGTTTCAGTTTAGTACTTCTTATCATTAGCTAAAATAAGTAAGTGGATGCACAGATAAAAGTTATACCCATAAAATATGTTACATTATATATATAACATATGAATGTTAAAGTGTAAACTAAAGTATATGCGCTGCTCACACAGACATAACTGGGCTGTGTAAGGGAGCAGCTACAGAGGACAAACCCAGAAAAAGAAGAAACCAAACTGGTTCTCATTCAGGAGCATAATTTCTGGCTTGTCTGAGGGTTGGTGTTCGTTTTTCCTAAAATAAACACTATTCACTCATTTGTGATGAATTTTAGAAGCTATGAAGGATTTAATTCTGATGAATTCTGTCATGTAGCTTTTGCTTACAAACTGTGAAACAGAAATTTTTCTCTGGTATAAGGCTTCCAATAGCATCAAGTAGCTAAAGGGCAATTTCAAATCCTCACCTTTTCACATCACCTCAAGCAACAGTTATTATGATAAGAGGAACCAGGAATTCTTCCACCCTCCTAAGATAAAAATGCAGAACGGAATATCCCTAGGCAAAGAAAATAGGCTGGTAATATTAAAGATATCTGGCATTAGACAGAGGACATCTTTGACTGCTTTGACAACTTTCCAGACATCTAGAAACTATCTAGACATTATACATCTACATAGATAGTTAGATATTTTGATTTTGACAACATGCAGTTGCACCTGGAAGAGGCTGTACGGAATTGGGACAAAAACAATGGGAAGATGTGATGTAATCCATCATGCTTGTAGTGACAGAGGGAGCAGCAAACACAACTGGGAAATACAGGAAAAGCAATATCCCTCATTATATGAGACAGTTTATGGACAGAAGAAGATTCTGTGTCACACAGAGTACTTCCTCTGTTTCAAGTTGCTAGCTGTTTTAGAGTTACTGAATGTTCTGATATATTTCTTTTTCTTATACTAGTTTTAATTCTTTTTTTTAATTTACACTATATACCTTAAAGTCACACAGAACAAGGCCAGGTGTATGCACCCCAAAAAGAATATAGCTGTGAAACCAAAACTTGAGTGTTCACTCTTAATTTTTCATCAGCTGAACTCCTGACAAATCCAGAATAAGGGTTTCTAAACAGCAAATGGCACATAAACTTTCCAGGATCCTAGAGCTGCTGGTGCCAGACCAAAGCTGTTGCCAGACAAAGTATTCAGGCAGGAATGCTTTATAAACCCTGATCCAGAGCTTTTAAAACTCTTTTCTATAAGCTACAAATACAGATTGACATCTGAAACATCAACTGCTTTCCTCCTGCATCTTCTGACCCTGTCACTTCTGTAGCAATTCAGCCAATGTTACATAAGGCAGTACAAGAGAAAAATCCTCTCCTAAGCATTCATTCTTTCACATGGGTAAATCAGACATAACTAACCAGAAATAACTGAAAAACGTGCCATTAATTATTCTAGCCTACATTACATTGATTTCACAGCAGAATAACTATTATGATGTTTCCAGATTGATTTCTGATGTGCTATCTTGATAGTAGTTCCTGGACTGGATTTAGATTGGTTCAGTGATGAAAATGAGTATTCAGAAATACTCAAATGAACATTTAGAAACAGTAAAGTGGGGGACAGTGGGTGGAGGAAGATCTGAATATGTGCCTGCTTCATCCCATTTATCCTGCAGTGCTGATGTAGCTCTTTGAAGAGTCAGTAAGGGGGAAGAAACTGCATTACCCAAATACCATTTACATAATCATTTTCTTCATATCTAAAGAAGACATTTCTCTCTGTTGGTAATCTAACTTGTTCCTTGTAATCATACATCTCTGACAATAAATGTAAAATACATGCTAATTTCCTCCATCCTTCCTAGTTCAAAAAAAGAGATCACCTCTAGCAGACCAAGTATTATCTTTATATGGCACTGACAGGAAAACTACATTAACTGGCAATTCATTATTTTGCTTCCATCTGAATCCCTTCCCTGCCCTTGAGAAGAGAGAAATCTCTAACTAGTGTTTACAGCTCTGAAGCTTCAGAGAGAGATGCTCAGAGGCATCTGACAGGAGCAGTGGGTTCACCTTCTGTTCCAAACCTGTATGTATTATTCCATGCATATGATTATTTCCATGGCTTTTTATCATCTCTTTCCACTGTCACATGTGGCAAATAAACAAACTGAATTGCAAACACTTCCATACTGAGCAAGGATTTATTATTATCTTTACATTCACCACTTTTTTTAGGTGTCAATGTCATAGCCTGGATTCTTTGAGGGAAACCTTCGACACAACCACAGCTAGGTAGAATTACCTTTTGTGGGTTGCTGCACATGTCAGTACCAACATTCTGAGCATTTCACCAATTCTCCACTCCAGTGAAAACTGATCAGTGCTGGTGAGAGATGCAGAAAAAACAGTTCCAGAAACATGTGTTTTTCTCACACTGTAATACCTTTAGATTGAACAGCTGCTGCTATTTTAGGCTTTCCTCTACTAGGAAGTACAAAGTCCAGGATCCCCATCTCTGCTCTCTGCCATGCCCTGCAGGCCCTTCCCCAAAAAGCCCCAGGTCACCATGAAGAATAGCTGGCGGCCCTCAGCACTCCCATGAGCCAACACTGAGTAAACCAAACACTCCACAGGCACTAGGGGCTGGTGCAGCCTGGACAAAGCAGAGAACAGGTCAGTCTGCAGTGATTCCAGCCAAACTTCACCTCCACATGTCCTCATTCAACAAAAGTAACCCCTTTCTTAGACCAGATTATTTGAATATTGCTGGTCTTCCTTTTCTCATTGCACTGATGGCACAGATTCATTTCAACAACTCATTATCACCGAGTTGTTTTGGTTGGAAAAGACCTCAGAGATCATCAAGTCAAACCATTAACCCAGCATGCTAAAGTCCACTACTAAACCATGTCCCTAAGTGCCACATCTACATGTCTTCCAAATGCCTCCAGGGGTGGTGATTCTACCACATCCCTCAAAAGCCTATTCCAGGGCTTGACAATCCTATTGCTGAAGAGATTTTTCTTAATATTCAATCTAACTCTCCCTGGTGCAACTTGAGGCCATTTCCTCTCCTGTCCCATCACTTGTAACTTGGAAGAAGAGACTGACTCCTGTCTTGTTTCAACCTCCTTTGACCTGAAACCCATTGCGTTCCTCTCATCCACTTTGTCTCACACACTTACAGATCACAGCTGTCCTCCAGCCAACCATCTGCACAGGCGTGCATCACAAAAGCCACTGCATTACCCAGTGTGTTGACTGCCTTGTCCTGCTACTGGCAGAACTAAGCTGAAGGTGAGCAGTCACACCTATGATAACCTGGTCCAAATGGGAATGCTCCATTTTCTTTCTTGTCTCTTCTTCAAGACTATTTAATTACTTCAGAGAATACATTCAGGAACACATCTCTGAGGCAGCTGCAAGGGCTTGTCCAGCTAAAGGAGCTGCCTGAGCCGGCTCCTGACCAGCAGACTGAAGGCAACTGGAAGGCAAACAGTGGCGATATAAGTTGTATAACACCACTGCCAGTTTGTCAGCACTGCCCAAAACTCTCCAGTACCACAGGGTCCTTCCCCAGCCTGTTTCACACCACCTTCACATGATCTTTGCCACTTCATGCTTTCTCTAGGCTTGCTACCTTGCATACTTTCCCAGGAAATCAACACCTGGCAGGAACACTCCCTTCACTGCATTACCTTGATCCACTTTGAAGTGGTCCTTGGAGGTTTGATAATGCTATTGAACTGCAATACAGCAGGATGCTGCCAAAACACCACTGTGACAAGCAATCAATTCTGCTTCTCAATGGCTCCCTGAAAAAGCTGGGATGTAAATGCTTCTGATGGCCACTAATCTTCCAATACAATCCATTAATGAATTTTCAGCACTACCACTAAAATTATAGCTGTTGTTATAATACCTGAATTTATTAAACCTTCACTTTTGACTATCAATATAGACAAAACAATACCTTTTGGCCATAAAACTCCTTCTTTCACACACACATACAAAAGATGCCAAATAATGTAATTCTGTATTCCATGTTACATAAAAAAGGGCATTATTCCAGAGAAGAAAGAAAATATTTTCTTCAGCTTCATAATCTGCAAGTGGTAAATTGATTCTCACATCAAAACACCTCAAGTGGGAAGCTGAAATACTAAGCACAGAATTTGAGGGTTCTTGGCTTCTGAGACCAAAGGGTTTTTTGTCCCCTTACTGTTTTTAAAGGGCAAAATAAAAATATGAATAAATATACCATTTTTTAAAAAGTTTTAATAGAGCATACAATTTCCCAACTTACATTATCTCTTGGAAATCCAGTGTAATCAAAGGTGAACAAACATTACTGTTGATATATTTAATAAGCAGTCATTTTCCTATTCATGCAAAAGCAATCTGTTGAAGGCTTCATCAGAAATCTGAATGAAGTTACTAACAGACGGTATCTGTATCTCATTTGAAATGCAAATGAGTCATTCCTGTCTTTTGGGGAACTAGGATAGAAGATACTCCTCTTCAGTCTTGTGGTTAAAATAACTTTCCACTCATCCCACACAATATCCCCTTTAATGATCCCTGGTTAACATTACTTTCATAATGACCTATTAAATAAATGGGTATATAATGCAGCGTCCAAACTTCAACCAAAGTCAAATATCTGAAGTAAAAATAAGCTCATGGAACACAAAACCTGATACTCCATTACAGAAAAAATTACATACTAAGATTAAAAAAAAAGAAAAATTACAAAATAGGAGTGTGAGATACTGCACAGAAGGGCTTTGAACTCTTGCCAATCTTGAATGTTTAGAAGAGGGACCTGATGCTCCAGGGAGAACTTCCTATTTGACTTCAGGCCCTGGCAAACATTGTAATTGTTCCAGCTGCTGCCTAAGCTGCAGTCCCTTCCCTTAGAGCAAGCTGAAAAGCCATTACCCCAAGTGTGAAGAAGCTGTGTAACCTCTGCCTATATTCATGCAAATACCTTCTGATAATCATGACAGAATGCCTGCCCAAGCACAATAGGTCAATGAATGCAATACTCTCACCTGAGCTCTTCTGTGGTAGTTTGTCAATATTAAAACTGCTAAATGTCAAAGTGGACAACAGCAATGCATTGTCTGGGAATTTCTAGCTATAGTAGTCTAATTACAACCTTACAATACTGTTTTCTCACTGCAAGAGGTTTAAACTGCAATGAAGACCTCAAGAACAATCTTACAGGAGGCTTCTTTGTACCTTTTAAGACCATTTTTTGGACTGGGGAGAGAACAAAGCCTTTGGCTAGGAGACTGGATAGACAGGTTGCATCAGAGATGCTGTTCTAGAAGAGATTCTGCTCTGGATACATTGGTGGGGAGAATCACTGTTCCACATCACACTTGGACCATTTTTGCAGGTCCTGCACACTGTGATGCATGTTGAAACAGTGAGATGCTTCAGTTATGTCTAAATTATCTCAAGTATCAGAGGCCGTTTCAATGTACTATGATACTATAACCAGGTTTGTGTACTGTGTAAACACAGTCCACTGTCAGTGATTCCCAAAACTCTAGAACCGGATAGAATTTCCCACCACAGTATCACTAGGAAACAGGTCAGGCAGAAGCTCTCACAAATCAGTGGTGATTATGTCTTAATACTGCATAACTGGGGTAGAGGAGATGGGGTGTGCTGGAAGAGCGAGAGATTTGTGCTTTCAAGGAAATGAGGTAGGAGTTCAGAAGCAGAGACATTTCTGGATAACAAGGATCTGGGTTTCTAAGTGATGGCTCAGGCACCAGTGTTATCATGGTTTCTCACCCCAACAGCTGCCATGTGCAGCCTCCTCCCTAACTCAGGACTTCGGTTGTGAAAAACATATAGCCCTAAATATTAAAGTTCTGTAAAATTAATTCAATCTTTAAAAATCTCCAATACCTCCAGTCAAAAAAAAAGTCATAAAGGCAAAATATTACTTGTCTGAGAACTGAGAAATGGGATTTGAACGTAGCAATTTACTTAACTGTATGAAGAAACCTAACTAGAGTAATATTTTAATTGCATAGACTCAGCTATGAGTATTTTATTATGCAGTTGCAGTTCAGGAGGTGGCTTCTTTTGGAGGATTTCAAGGATAAAATTGTTCAGGATGAAGAAACGGTTAGAGCACTGCAGTTTTGAACAACAAACGTTGGGAGTTCATTTTGCTACTCAGTAGTTCAACAATGATTATTATTCTTTTCCACCTAAGGGGATACTGAAAAACTCACTAAATCAAATTATGTTAGATTTTGAAACCTTTTTCTCCTTTTTTTGATTTTTTTTCTGAAATCTGAGTATAGCATAATGCAGAAAACTGAGAGAAGAGCAAAAAACTTCACTTTTATTACCAGTAAGAGACTGAAGCCATAACATTTTCAGAAATCTCTCTACTTTAAAATATATTCCAAAATTGTGAATATATTCCAAAAGTTTAATGCATTACTTCATATTGCATGACTTCAACAGCAGACCATGCCTAAAAAGAATGACAACCTTATGCATATTCTGTATTAAAATGAATATATTCAAAACGCATCCCTTCTTGCTATTTTTTTTTTCAAACACCTGGGGAGCTATATTAATATGAGTGTTTCAAGTGTTAAATTGTATTTAAATATATATAGGATAAATTTTCCTATGTAAAGTTCTTGGTGGTGTGGTGCATTAGAGAAGCAATTTCCCTAACAGCAAGAAACCTTACTAGAGTTGTATGATTTAGGAAGATAGAGCAGCCTGAAATACACAATCCTGTTGACCTTCAATACTTCAAAATCATTCCAGTTTTTTAGCTCCTGTTGTTTGCCGTTCCATTTCTATCCACTGCCACTGAGTATACAAATGACAAGAGTTGAAAGTCTATTTTCTGTACAAACAAAATGCGTGTTGCTCCATGCCTACTCAGCCAGGGATTTTATTTAGCCTGCTGACTGACCTAGCCCTACCTAAGGACTCTATTTTTTTTCAGTTTTAACATAACCCTTCTTCACCTTTCCCTTCAGTCATTCTCAATCCATGCTGCTGGCCAGGAACCATCTGCTGTCCAGGGCTGTGTGACCAACTTTCACAGCTCCCAGAAAGAAGGAAAATGCTTCAGGATACAAGAATTATAATGAAAAACCATCTGTAAAAAAACCAATAGGCACCACTTTCACATGAGCTAATTCTTTTTTTGCATGCCCAGCTCTTCATGCTGCACAAGCAAAGGTGCTTAACTTTCATCATCTTCCTAGGTGGCTTTATACCAACATTTCTGCTGCATCTGATGCTTAGCCCTTGCACACCAAATGGCCTGTGGGCACAGGTCTCCTCCTACAGAAACAGTGGGAAGTAAAGGCTAGACACAGTGGTGGTGGGATCTGTCCTGACTCCAGTGCTCTCCCGCTATCTCTGAAACTGCAGCCATCCTGAACAAAGCGGTATATGTGGCCTGACAATCACACTTTTGATAAAACAGGTTAGAAAAGGCCAAACACCACCCAAGAAAGCCCTCATGTAAGATTTGCAACAAAATAGCAAAAATACTGAAAACTGAAACCTGGCATTTTACTAAGTAAATCCCATTTTATCTATAAATCTGTAAGATATGTGGTTGTTCAGTGTGGTAAATAAAAGAGAATACAAACTCTGCAAGAACACAAGAGGCAAAGTTTTGTTCTGCATTTCTACATCATGTGAAATCACTACTATGTGATCAAAACTACCAGCTAAATAATGTGTCATAGAAGCTGTACAAAATGTATGCATCCAGAAAGATTTTCCTTCTGTAGCTTCAGTGGCCACATGTCCCTGAAATGCTGTAAAATGCCATTCCTGGAATGTTCACATGGCTTGAGAAAAGTAGTACTTTTCTCAAGCAATTAAAACTAAACAAGGAGAGATGAGGAAAAAAGAAATTCAGGGGTTCTAAAGCACAGATTCTCTTACTAGCTCCCCTTCAAAATATGTCCTGTCTGCCCACATCATTAATGAGCATGGAACTCTTAGGCTAATCCAGAGGAAATCATAGCACAGAAATAAGTATGACTGACACATTAAAGTGTGCATTTATACTGCCCTTTTCTGCATTTGGGGCTTTTTCATCAATCAATATTTCTTTCCAGTCTTCATCTCACCAAGGAAACATGACCTTTCTCAATTTTTTTTTGCACACTTAGTCAACATTTTAATGGAATCTAATAGAGAAATTAATGTCATTCAGACCACATACTTTCATTCTCTTGTCAATACCCAGAGTCATCCAGTAGACCGGGACGTTTATCTACATCAGACCTAACAAAGACCCAAAATTCTAATTGATATTCTTAAAAAAGTTTCTGACTGGTGATAAATTTCAGGTTAGTGCAAAGAAAATGAAAGGTATCCATATCTACCTAACAAAGATGATAGTCTCCTCTATGTGAAAGCCATTTAAGGCACTGATTTATACTTGTTTGTACAGGTGTGTAAGTAATATGTGCGCAGTTAGGAAATGGCATTAGATAACATATGCAGTCATAATAGATAAGCAGGGTGTGACATGGGAAAAAAAGACTCAAATCTCTGCCTCATTGAATAGCAATAGAATATTTTTTTGTTTTAGTTCTTATTGGAAAGTAAAAGTTTTCAAACTTCTGTCTGTTTAATATGTTTTATTTAGATGTTCACCTTCTTCACATGACAGGCTTTTGAATCTGTTTCCTTCAAAACTGTACATTATTTGAAAAAAAAATTAAATTATTAAGGCTAACAACAGCAAAATAAGGAAAAATGCATACGGTAGATGCTACCATATTTACTTAGGATCAATTTAGTCCAAAATCATAAAAATATAAAAAATTACAGAATCTGGAAGCAAAAGCTATAATACTTGGCTTGCTTATATTACCAAAAAAAGAGGAAAAAAAAAAAACTTGCCACAATGGGGTTTTTCCTTTCCTTTTTTTTGGGTGTTGGCAGTGTGGTCAAGGGGAATATATAACTGAACACAAACTGAGCCCTCAGATATCTGAACTTGCAACACTATCACTGTCATAATGGCACCTAAAAATTGTTAGCTATGAAAACTCATCCATATAGAATGAGGCAAGAACTATTTTTATGAAGACTACAGCTGGTTGTAAGCAAAAAATACAGAGTGGCAACAAATAATAGATCTAGGAAAGGCTGTCTTCATTAGTGAGTAGGAGAGGAAGTAATTATTGTGGTAAATATGAAAAGGTGCTGCAAACTTGGGAGGAAATGTATGAAAGGAAGAGCTGAAAAAGGAATACAAAGTATTCATACTACAAAAGTGAAAACTGATAAATTACAGAGGCCATCTCAAGCTGGGATACTACAACAAAGAAGAAATTTAGGAAGCACTAATGTGTAAAGAGACTGCGCAGAGTACAAAATGCAAATTTACTGTGCAATGCCATATGAAGACATGAGACAGGGTGACTGCAGTTGCTGAGTCATAACTTAACCTGCCATTTTGGTTCTTGGGAAATGAAAATATTCACAAATATAGGTGTTACAGAAATCAGAATATTTAAGAAGAGATTCCGCTTTGCCAATTTAAGCAAAGATAATGCCCTGAAAAGGAACATACAGAATTTATATACATATATAACTTAGCTAAAATGCTATGTACAAGGAGCAAATAAGAAACATTCAGTCTAGAATTCAACATAATTAATACACAGTCAGGTTCTAAACTGTTCAAAGTAAATCTGCCAGAACAATATAATCCAAGAACTTCAGTTATTAAATAAAATTGGTACTACTGATAAATGTGTTATTTTACAGCAAGATTATTTTGAGCTATAAAATCAATATGAAGCTTTGGAGTAGTAACAGAAAAGTACTTTTTCCAAAACTGGCATAGCAGCAGGTGCTGCACTGTATGAAAATATAATTTAATTTTTGAAGCCCTGTGAATGCATTTATGTGGAAAGACAGAGGGTGGAGTTTTTTCTCCCCTGAGAGACTGAAAAGGCTTTTCCTGTGACACTGGCATGGGAGGCTTAGCTTTCCTGCAGTACTGAAACTGGGAGATGTTGTGTCCTTCTCCCTGATACGGATCTCCCAAGTAGTTACTTGTTCCCTTCTGAAAAGCTGCTCTTTTTGAAACCTGCCTTTTGAAAGTCCTCTTGCCCTTCCTCTTCTCAGCCCTTCTACAAATCAGACTCATATGAGACCTAAAGAGGAGGTAGAACCATAAAAGATAAATACCTCTGGGATCATCTTTCATTAACACTGAAATGTTGTCTGAGAACAGACTATTATCTCAGTCCATTTTTTCTCCTTCTAGTTTTTTTTTAGAACATCTATTGCTGAATTAAACAAACATAAACATCAAAGCTCTCTCCCAATAAACAAGCAAGTTACACTGCTTCTGCAACAAAAAAAAGACAAAATAAACAAAAGAAGTCATTAAATGAACATGAACAATCTCTTGAAAGCACATCTGTTTTCTAATTCTCAATGAACTTATAATTTATGATGTAAAATTATTTCTATTTCTTAAATTCAATTATACATTTTTCCTAAAAATCTGAGCTTTACCACACTTAAAATAATGCAATAACACCACCTGTGACTTAATCACATTTGTATATTTAAGGTATCTTAAAAAAATAATTTACAATGATTTTACTAATTATATTTTTTTATGAATATATAAGACTTACACATCTTCTACGCTCGGATTGAGTGACTAGATCAAATGTATTTTTTTTACATCTTTATCTCTTACTTTTGTAAAACTGTATAAACATAGCACCTTGCTTGTAAACAAATGAGTGTATCCTTTTATTTCAAATATTAGTTAATTTAAGGTAAGCAGTGTTTTCTACCAGCTGCATAACTGTAGATTTGCATCCTAACAAGGGAAATGGAAAGGATTTCACAGCCAACATACTGCAGGGATATGGGGAAAAATCCTCTTCCCTGCTTTCTAGATTAAAAGAGAAGTGATCCTCTGACAATCCAAATACTCAGATTCATTTATTTAGCATCACAGTTGTGATTATTATTGTTATTATTATGATTATTATGTGATTATTACGTGTTTATTATGCTAACACTTAATAAAATCTACAGAAACAGGGAACCCCCCAAACAACTAAACTGAGGTCTTCCTATATAGCTTATAAGAAACATTTTCACCATTTATTTTTTCTTTGTTCAGTAGCTCACTAGCTAAATTTTTACAGCACTAGAAAAATCGGATTTGAGACATAAGGCAAAAATATGACCAAAGGTGTGGCTCTATGATGATATGCCCTTTCAGCACCCAATTCACAAAAATAAAAACATACAATATTATGTGCAATGGCCATATAGAAGTTTTTCCATGGCAGGCAGGTATGCAAGGTCTAACAGCTTAAACCAACTGACTAATGCAGTATCATGGCAAAACTTTTCCTCCTGGAAGTCAGGACAACTGTTACATTTCTGAGTAAAAGACCATTCCAATGAATTGCATGTCTCCCTGAAATTAAACCTGCTAGCAAGAAGTACTAGATAGCTGCTTTAATAGTTCTCTGGTAGCTCTATCATACAAGTAATTATTTAATGTTTATTTCCTAGTGTCAAATCAATTATTACACGCATAAGAAGCTACATGAAGGGCTTAAATTATTCACTTCCATTTATCACTTGGTCTCTCAACTTCAGCAACATCAGAAGAGTATGATGATATTTAAAATGAGCATTGCTTATTTTCGGTGCTCTCTGAAACAATATTCTTATTGATAAATGTTATTTCCCATCAGAAAGAAAAATCTTGCCACATTCAGTACCTGCATATTTATCTGAGTCTTACATTTCTATTGTATGTCAATATGTTCATTTGCCTTGGCAAAGTTCATTCACATGACTTGCACTGCAGTTATCACACTGAATGCAAACTATTCAATAACCTCGACAAAAATTACAATCAGCTCAGCCTTTGTACTTAATTGTCCCCTCCAAGATGAAAAACACACTTCAATAAATGGAGTCAAGGAAATTAAAGTAGCAGGGAAAAAAGAATTTCATAAAGTTCTTTTGGTAAGTTCCAGGTCACATCCAGTTTCTTCTACTTTATATTATATCAAACCTTGCTCATAAATGTTCTAATGAATGTCTAAAGAGATCAGAAACAGATCAAAAGTATTAACCCCAGATGTTTAAAATTCTGAGACTATTTCTCCAGAGCACTAGAAGGATAAAAGATATTTAGATAGCAAAAAGCCATAAACTTTTAACATTCAGAAAATGTAGCTCTTCAGCTTCTAGATGAACTTCAGGCACAGGTCAAAGCAAATTGTTATTTAAAACATCTTTAATAGTTTCCAGATGTTCAGTGGTCCAAAGAAATAAAGAACTAAAAGGATGCTCCTGAACCACTGAAGTCCATTCTCTTTGAATGAAGACACTGACTCTCAGTTAAGGACAGCACCCCAACTGCTAAACCAATTCATTATTTTAATCTTTATTATCCTGAGGATATTACACTCCACAAACCAAGTGCCCCGATGGTTATGGGATAAATTCTAATTTTCAGTTTAACTTTTCATTACCAGACAGAGGTTTTTTATTTTTGTGTGGGTGTAGGTGTATGTGCCACTAATTCATTGTCTTCCGTAGCTTTGCCTCATATCTGATGTCTGCAACCATGGACTATCTGTAGATGGCAGTCACACCATTTTCAGTGTTCTTCTCTGTACCTCTATACACAAGTCAAGCTCTTCTCACCTCCTCTCACAAAACTCACCTTTCTCCTGCTGATCTTTTGAATAAAGGTGACTAGAAGTTTACATAGTCATCCAGGCAAGGATTCGTCCTTAGCTGGATACTTTGCCATCATAAATGAGTCTTTTCTGGACACATGTCCAAATGATCCAGTGATCAGCTAATGCTTCCTCTCTTCATTCTTCTTATCCTTGCTTCTTTTTCTAATGATGAACTCAGACTATAGCTGTAACTTCTGCTGTTAGTCCCCAAATGCAGGCAGCTCATATTTCCTATTATTAAATTTAATCTAGCTGCTATTTCTGCAGTCCTCAAGGTCAAGCTTTTCTTTCCCAAAACATTGTGATCTTTTGCTGTATTAGGAGTCCTTTAACTGGGTCATCAACAAATTTCATTATAGTAGTGACATTCAGTCACCCCTTCACTAGTAAAAAGCACTAAAAAGGGCAAAATTCTCCAGAGAGCTCTCTGAGAAATCCAGCCAGAAATCTTCTTCCTGCCAGGTGCCCTCTAAAGTCACACTGCCTGCCATCTCCCCTCATCTACATGTGCAGCTAACTTAATAATGGTAATCTCCTTTAGTAGGGCTTCTAGTCTCCCGTTTGGCACAAAAAGATTTATTTTTTCTTTCAAAAATACATTCCCTATTTAAAACTGTCATCAGTTCTTTTTTCATGAACTGCTCTCATAATGCACTGCCAAAACATAGTAAAGGTTAACAATGGCACATTGGTTATGCCAACCAGTATTTCAGGGGTCCGCACATTATTGTATTAGATTAATCTACTGTATTACTTATATCAGTACATCTTAATAACTGGCAAGAGTGTCTAATAGTTCATCTTCTTCCTGTCTTTCATACAGATATAACTATACCAGACTTGATAAAACCACTTTAATGTCTAGCTATTAAGCTTGTGACTTTATATATCTATAAAAAAGTATTAAGATAAAAATCATCTGTTCTCTTTCCAAGATTATGACTGAAAATGTGGCATATACTGGCAGATTGGGAGGGTTCTTGTTTTTCTATCATACCTGTTCCTAAAGCAGAGTATCATCTGCTTGGCAGTATCTTTCCTGTGGGAATACACAAGACAGAGGGTGCTT
>VWYI01040406.1:0-12547 GCA_013399455.1 Anthoscopus minutus
AATATCTAAAAATATATTAAGACTACAAGGAGTCTTGAATTGATCTAAAGTAGAACTTAGCATGATATTAGTTTGTATTCCAATGAAAATTTACACTAAATTCATTATTAGATTTCTTCTTAAATTTAGTAACAGAATAATTTGAGCAACCAAAAAGCAAGTTACTTTTTNACTGTAGATACACTTCATGGCAGTAAAGATGTGTGACATCCATAGATATGGAGACAAGAAGCAGCAGAGAAAAAAACACAGGAAGAACTCTGCCTTGTGCTAAGGCCACTAAACTATATGAAAGATTTTGAGTAAAGGTCTTGCTTCTGTAGTTTTACACAGTTCACACCAAATAGTTCTTGGGCCAGAAAGTAGATGCCATTTTGGATCCAAGGACAAAACTCAGATTGATTGTCCCAGCTAGAAAGTCACCTAGAAAGCTGAATGCTTTGTCATGACAGCTTTTTGTACCATGCCTCCACATAAACCTCAGGAGTTTTCAGAATC
The DNA here is from genome assembly GCA_013399455.1 of Anthoscopus minutus. Taxonomy (NCBI): domain Eukaryota; kingdom Metazoa; phylum Chordata; class Aves; order Passeriformes; family Paridae; genus Anthoscopus; species Anthoscopus minutus. Next base: position 499 of record VWYI01040406.1, read on the forward strand.
CTTGCCGAATATACCTTGGCCCCCATGGGACTAAGACAGGAGCAAGACTATCCAATCATTAACAAAAGAGCTCTAGATTTGTTCAGTCATGATTTCCAGACACAGAAGAATATTTAAAGCTAAGCAAGAAGACACTTGAAGAAATTATTTTAGATCACTAAATTTGGGTTTAGATTCCAGTTGCATCACGGTATAAATGGTCATTTTAGATGATTAAAGTAAGTATGTACTAAAAATTAGGATTGTGTTCTAGCTTCAGGGACTCTGTGTCTGGACTAATATCCCAGCTCTGTAGCAAATTGATATGTGAATATCAGCCTTCTGCTTCCTTTCCCCTCTCTCCTCTTTCCTGATGTGATTTTCATACTAGTGAAGCATGGACACAGGGGCTGATCTGCAGGTCTCCCAGCCAAATTAGGGGAAGACTTGGATTTATATGACAAGCTGCAGGTTTTTCAGTTGTCCAAAAATATTAATTTCTGTTCTCTCTGTCCTAGTATCACTGAGTGATTCAGAAAAATCACAAAGTTCTAAGGTTGAGTTGCTGAGACACTGGAATTTTTGTTTCATATTCAGGTGGAGTATTGGCAAGTGACCAAAATGAGAGAAAATTAGGGCTGTTATTCTGTGCATTGCTGTATTTACTCTGTTGCTTCTTGCACTAGGACATTTTCTGTAAATTGAATTGAGGAGAAGTAAAACAAATACAGTCAAGATACCATCAATCCCTTAGAAGATTTTGATTATAAAGAGCAATGTTTGTACTTTAAATAGGAGATACCAAAACTCATTTCCCTTCCTGCTATCTTTATGCAGGGGGTCCTGTCTTTTTTAAGTGAGAACAAGATAAGCAATGAAAAGCAATTTCAACAAAGGTCTTTTAACTATGAAAATTAAATAAAAAACCCAGTTATATTCTGTGTTATATTTTGTCATATTGCTGAACTGTGGCAACAAGTACACAGAAGAGCATTGCAAAAGGGAAATGGTCTCATTATTGATGTGTTATTTCTTCCTTTTTTTAATTTTATTCATGCACTGTGATGACAAGAAGCATACAGGTGAAAATGATGGACCTGTAGGAAAAAGAAAATAAATTTACAAAACAAACAATGACAAATAGTTGGGCCAGTTATAGTGAAAAACCTTTTTTTTTTCCTTTAGCATGATCCTGAATTGATGCTTTGGTTGATTTAACCTCATTTGGTTATTATTTCTCTCTCCATTTTTTCCTAACCTAACAGATAACTCAATGCATGATGGACTCTTTGCTTCTAGAGTTGAAAAATATGGTCCAGATGCAGGAAAGAACTCCTGCAGTTGATTTTGTATCCTATCTCATCCTCATATGATCCTCAAGAACCATCATATCTGTATCAGTTTAAGTTTGTGCTTTTAACCTTCCAAACGTAACCACTTGGAAATAGAACTGGAATGTATATGAAATAAGCACATTTCAGATATTTTTTCCAGTATTAAAGAATGGCACAGAAGCCCTGTGGACTTGTTTCTTCCAAAAAAACTACTGCAACATTTGTTTCCCCATCACCTTAATGGGGTCAGCGCTTGGAGCCCTGCAATCCTCATCCTGTCCACAGCACCACAGCAGATTTTCTCAACCCAAAATGATAATCTCATGGCTGTCTATTTCTTCTGGAGTTATACCCCAAATATCATAAATTGTCAACCTAATTTAAAAATAATTCAATTTAAAAATAGATGGTCTCCTTTTGCTTATGATGATAGCTAGCTACCTTTAAAAGTTGTTTCAACAGAACATTATTTATTAAAAAATTCAAATTAGATATGTTTGTTCACAAACTAATCATTGTCTTATGACACAAAGGAACACTGAAGCTTTGCATCCTTGGCAATGGGTACTGTTATTGGACTTGCCATGAGGTTGGAGGGTTTTGTGTCACAGAATTTGTCTTTTCCTAGGATATTGTAGAAGGAAATGGGATGTGAATAGCCTTTCTTCTCTTTGACGCACCCTTTAGGTGCCACTTAAGGAAGTAAAAAAATTACAGCTAAGGCCTTTTTCAAAGGCCTTTTCAGTTGGATGTGAAAACTATATTCCCAAGATATATAGGGTAAACTTATTCACAAATGTACAAAAAAGATGTACAATTACATGAACATAATTTCTTTAAGGAATGTGAAATAGATACACAAGGGTCTCATCACAGAAACGTTAGGAGAACCCTGGTTTTTACTCCCAGTTTTCTTCTTTATTCATTTTTGCAATTTCTTCAATTCTTTGCTAAAAAACCCACCTATGAATATTCTTGCATATTTGCAGGAGTGCAGCTTTTTGAAAGACATCAAACAGTATGGCCCTTGGAAAAGGAGGACGGGGCTGTGATACAAGCAGAGCACAGGGAAGAGTGTCAGCAGCCACAGAGCAGGGAACAGGAGTCAAAACCACAGACAAAACTGCTGATGCCATAATTGCCACATCCAAGTTCAGGTATTCAGGTAAGTACTTTAAATATTTGCTAGTTCTAAAAAAATTAATAAGCAAGCTCACTAGGGTGTTTGGTGACAGTTTTTAAAAATGCAAGCAGGTTGTTTTAAACTGCTACCCAGGTTTCATGATTTCCTGTAAGTGTTGAAATTGAAAACCAAAGGAAATTAAGAATAAACAGATAATAAAAGTTATGTCTCTTCTTTTTCTTCCTGACCTGTTTTACAATAGCAGAAACTGGAGTTTTTGTCTCAAATGCCAGACAATTTGTTGTAAATTGGGGGATGCTTGAATAATCTGTTAACTCTAATGGTGCATATGTATTATTGGTGTATTTTCTATTTTCTTTTGAGTGAATTCTATTTCTTTTTTTGGGGTGAATGGGAATGATTCACAAGCACATGCTTCCAGTACAGATGACTTCTTAGATAAGTTACTGATTTATCTGAATTCAATATTTCTCATGTTCCTGTCCACCATGCACTTTTGAATAGAAAAGTCTAACCAGAAGAGTGTCTGTAGATAGTAAAAAAACCACGTTGTTCCAAGGATAAATTCTCCCAGTGACATCTTATATGAGTGGCTGAGTCAGTGCTTTGGTGGCATGTAACTGTGAACCCTTGAGCTAATATCCCCTGGAAATTATACTTTCAAGAACAGCATTTCTTCTCACTTTCATCTCCTTGGACTGCCTACAGCAAGGGCTGACTCAGTTATCGATTAATGAGCTGAACTCTAAGGAAGCTGAAGGCAGGGACACAGTTGAACCTGTTTACATGCCAGTGCTGAATTTCAGTTATTACTGTAGTGAAAGCATATTGCCTTATTGTATTCAGGGCTCTGATACTGTGCTCTAGAGAAAATTAGGTACTGAAACCTTCTGGAAAGAATCCAGTTCTATTTTCAACTACTAAATAAATAAATTGGACAAAGATAAAGTAGCTGCCCAACAATACAATGATAAGTCTTCATTTATTATGCAGTTCTTTTTACAGTACACCATGCAGTTTTTATTTCAAAGGATAATTAGAGATAGGTTCTCAGTTTCACTGTAATTTGCTATAAACAATGCATTTGTTTCAAACTGCATTTCATCATATATTGTTATAAAAAAATGTTTTCTGAAACACATCATCAAAAGCTCTTGTGGCTTTAAGGTTATCTTGTGGAAATAACTATGTTTCTCCACAGATTTTCAAAATACACATATAAGTATCTTAAGGAAGTACATTGTTCAAGAAGACTAATGGGAAAAGCAGGTTGATAGAGCCCAACTTGGTGGTCAGGAAAACAAGGGCAAATTTCTTACCTGCTACTAAATTTAGTCATTTCCTTACTTATTTTGTGTTGGCATCTCAAAGGCAAACATTTTGATCTAGCCAAGCAAATAACAATATATCTAATTCCTATGATAAACATGTGCAAATCTATAATTGATTTAAATATTAAATCACTGATATTTCAGCACCTCTGGAGAGGAACATTTTCTTTTATACACTCCTTTCTCCACTGAAGCAGTGTAACTTTTTATTTCTTTCTTTTAATTTCTTCAGCCTTCAGTGATTGCATATGGTAAACCAAAGATAGTTCTGGATTTGTACCTTCATAGTTGCAGATTTTTAGTGACAAAGTCTTCGCTCTTGGGAACACAGCTGCTGCTGTTCCAATTGCCATGCCATCCCACTGCTCTCTGAACATTCCTACTGTTCAAGTTATCATCAGTGCATGAGGAGTCACACACTACTTATGCACCACTTTCCTGATAGGTGTCTCAAGTTCTGTACTGCTTGGAAGTCCATGCTGTGGAATAAGGTTCTCGTTGGAGTGAGGACCACACAGAATTTGAACAAAGAAGGAAACTTTCTCTAGCTAAGAAATCTTTCAAATCTAAATAGAAATCTCAGCAATGCAGACAGCAAGGAGACCCTGAGAAAGCCAAGATTGTTTCTTGGCATAACAACAACTTGCTTTTCATTTATCTATTTTGTGTAAGAACAAAAGTGAATTTTAAGAAGAATCCTAAGAACAAAGTAGTTACTTTTGCTCAAAATGTAAATCTTCCCACTCAGTATACAAAGATACATTTGAAAAGTAGAATTCAAGGAAATGCAATGGGAATCATTGCATTGTAAGATATATATACAGACACCACATTATTATCCCTATCCTTTCATAAGAACTGGCTACCAGTCAGATATATTTATGTTCACTGAGCTGCAATTTGTCAACACTTATGCTGTCAGCAATTTCTAAATTGTTTCGTGCACCACTGCAAGACTGAACAATGGCTGTGTTGTAACTGCCTATACATTTCCCCATACATTGGGAGAGGTGGAGAAAATAGCTACCAAATTGGTCAAAGGGAAAAAGCTCAATTTCCATTGGTTACTGAATATAGGATTTGGTTTTGATACCCATCACTGCTTTAACTCTTACCAGTTTTAAGCACTGCACAAACATGTAGGGATGTAGAGAAATAAATTGTAATAGTCTTTGACTTTGTAAACGATACCCAGAAACTTCCACAGAAGTTTTCTCCTGCACATTTTACTGCAGAAATGTCTAAATTATTATGGCCATTTGTGTGCTTTGTTAAATCAAAAAAATCTATTTCACTTATTCTGTATTATTCTGTATCTACCTAAGCATTTCCTTGGCTTATGAAACTCATGGACGTTGTGTCTAAATCATGAATCATGTAAAGTGCTAAAAAAAGCCTTTCTTATTTTAAAATCCCCTTGAGTCCTAGAAGAAAGCTCTTATACCCAGACTGACACAATGATAGATCCTATTCCGCTCATGCGTTTGATAGAACATGTCATCATCATTTACTTTTTTATTTCTTTTCAGCTGGGAATGTGTGTATGTTTGTGGGGAAAGACAGGCTTAAAAAGAAAGTTAAAAATAATGTTTTCATTTTGTGTTTGGACAAGACATACATTTTAAGGGCTCAGTTTCAGAATCAGACAAAACACTGCTGAAGCTTAAATGACTTCTTAATAGTAGTAGGCAATTTAGATGCACTTAGAAGTGACACAGCTTCCATTGCTGGCCAATTGTTGAAGGAAGTATCATTTGTCAAAATGGTCTCCAAAATGATCCATTTTTTAAGTGCCTCCAATGCCTACATATCAATTTCAAACCTATTCCTGAGTGTTTAAAAGTTATCTAATAAATTTTGCTGTAGTGTATTCTGTTTGTGCCTCAGAGACCATTACCAAACCCATACTCACAATGACAGCCTCATGGTACACAGTTTTAATTCTGACCTTCCACTTTCAAGAGAACCAGCTATTAAATTCTGAATTGCAGCACTTTTCAAAATCTGTTGAGCTGCAGACTTTGTAAACAAACTAATCCATCAGCAGATATCAGCACTATATGTGAAAAAGGAAGAATAATTTGATGGCTACGGGTAAGAGAACAATGAACATGTTAAATTAATGGGAGATATTACTTGGGAGAATGTAAGCCCTTTCATAAAAGTCCTTTAAAATTTAAATTCTTTTCTTTCTCACCTCTAAATCTCATGTTTTGACAGTGATTATAACAATAATGTGGTTCCTGTTAGTTTCCTGGTGTAGGCGTCCTGCACACAGGCTAATGTCTGCATTTTTCCTTTTAAGTTGTATGTAAATGTGAGAGTAGAGTTTGATTTTATAGGTTTTGGTCCTTTCTTCCACAAATTATATTTAAACTCTGTACCCAGAAAGAAGGCAAGTGGAATCCTGAAATTATTTAACCACTCTGTTTTCCACAGAACTAGAGAAGCAAAAATATGTTTGACTACAACCTAATTTGACAGAATAATTTATTCAAACATCAGAATTGTATAAGCTTATTAGCTCCTGGGCCCAACTTCACAAGAAATACCAGGAAAATATCAACACAGTGATGATGGCAATATTATTAGTGCTTTGCTAGCACTTAGATCCAACTGAAGGGAGATTGTGTTGGTGTTATTCAAACACCTGAGAAATACAGGTGCTATCTACAGACAGGCTTCATTCAGCATGGACAGGATGATGCATTCCTCATAGGTCAGAATTTCATCACCAGCAAGACACAAAGCAGCAGGTCTGGACTCTAGGCTGAATCCTAACAGATTAGAATTCCCCATGTGAATTGCATCATTCAAATCAGGGGTTTCACAGAAGAAACCATCCTCCAAAACCAGGTTTTGAAAGCCAGCACAGTGAAATCATTAAGACCCTTGTGAAAAGAGTATTTCCTGAGCTTTGCCATTAACTTGTTTTGTGACCTTTGGCAAATATCTTGGCATCTGTGTTTGCACGGGCTTTGTCCAGCCTAGGATAATGTTGGAGTCTGAAAACTCCCTTATTGTGAAGCAGTGGTCTCCTGCCCCTGGAGTGCACCCCTATAATACAAATAGGAAATGTGCAACACAGAACTATGAGCTGCATACGTTCTTTTGCTATCTAGCTAAAAATCCCCTCACACCAATCTTCAAAGGCTTCAAGAAAGCAGAGATTGGAGATTTATTTCCATATATACTCATTATTACAGTAAAGACAAAAGGAAATGAATTCTGATTCAAGGTTTGCAAGTTCTGCTGGGATTTACATTGCCAGGGCAATTTCACTATTAATGCTCACCAAAATAAAGATGCCGAAAGTCAGAAACTTGAAAATCCTTAGATTTCCATATTCAGTAGCCTCTTGCCTTTTTTTAAGGTTTTCTGTGTTCTATAATTCAAGTTTCCCTTTCTTTTCCAGATAGGTCATGTATTCCCTTGTATAAAACCTCACTCATAATATTTTATGTTTTCTTTATAATGTTGAAACACCCTAAAGCTTTCAAAGTTAAATATGTATCTTTTGAAATGTGTACTTTTTTATACACATGTGCAGTTAAACTTATATACAAAACTGTTGAGCAAGTTTAAAAGTTTAAAAAGCTTATCACAGTGTTGATTGTCATATAGTGAAGAGAAATTCAGTTGGAGACATAGCTAGAATATGTCTTATGAAAACTACTTTATAGTACAGAGAAAAGCTGAGAGACCAATTTATTTTGCTTATATTAAACAAAATCATGGGTCTAGTTTCCAGAAAATATTTCCATCAAGATAATAGACTACTGTTTCTTCCAAAGGAATAAGCTTTGGACTTTTTCTTATTTATCTTGGAAAGAGATTTGTTTCTCTGTGGAGCTGCAGCATCCCTGCAGTTCTGGGGGCTGTGGGTTGCCCCATATTGTCCCCATCCCTCTCCCTGGTCCCCCAAGAATCCCCTGCTGATCCTGAGTCCATGGAATCACCGACCTTTGCAGCATCCTGCCCATGCAGCTGATCTTCCTAGTCCTTTCCAACAGATCATGATTAATAAATGGGCTTTACAGAGTCAATAGGAAAAATTGTTTCAGTGATATGGGAGGTTTTAAGAGCTACCCAGCCTAAGCTGGCAAGCAAAGAACTGAGGGAAAAGTTTTATAAAAATATAAATATGTGTCACTTGCCTTGTACTTCATGAAATAGCAACAGGAAATGGGCAGAGTCACTTATGAATGCTACAAGTTGCAGTGAGTATGATGTGAGGATTGAGAGTCATTAAGTACCCCAAAGAAACTAGATAAGGTAAATTTATTCTGAAGAGTACATAAGCATTTAAACAGAGTGCTGATAAAGTTTGGAGATAGAGAGGAGCAAACAGTGAAAACTGAGGTCCAAAACATCATTAAGGAGCAGCACTGGGACCCCGGAAGCAACACAAGAACTTAATATTCCCTCCAGTGATCGAATCTCCTTCAGCTGCAGTGTTGCTTACCTAAGCATATTGGATATAGTGTATGGCTGTTGATAACAGAATGATTCCTGAGGAGCTGCTCATTCCACCTGTGCTTTCAAGGAAGCTAGAGAAGAGTTCCATCCTCTCAGCAGGCTCTCCTTGGCTGTCTCATTTTAAAACCAGTTTGTGAGTCCGACTGTGAACCTCAGCTGGGTGGCCAGACCTGAGAGGCAGGAACCTGCAGCTGATGTGCAATAACTCAGGTGAATAAGCCAGGTTTGGTGGGTACTGTGCAATCACAAGAATGCAAAACCACCTTAAGGCCACCTTGGAACCTGAGCAGAGATCACTGCAGTCTACTGCAGACTGTCACCTCAAAATTATCTTCCTCTCTTGAAGCATATCACTTATGTAAGTATATAATTTAATAAATATAACTGAAATAGAAATATATAAATTAAGAAAAATGTAATTGAAAAAAGAAATCAAAAAGATATCTGGGCTAAACAAAGCCCTTAGGGAGCTCCTTTAAACTCAGGAGTAGAGCTGAACAAATAATTGAAACTTGGGTTTGTGTAAGCTCTGGAAAAAAATATTTTGGCCTGAACAAACTATGTTGCTTTCCTCAAAAGTAAAGATTTTTTTATCATTAAGTAAAAATACATTTTATTTCAAGATCTGCAAAAGAACAAACACAGTTTTTGCTTCAAATTGCTTTCACAAGTGCATTTCCAAAAAAAAAAAATTCAGGAAAAGTATCATTGCTATTTTAAAAGTTTTGAAATAAAAAGCATTATTTTAAGTTACTTTTCAATGGCTTCTATGATTGACACAAAGTTGTATTTTCAGAGGAAAATACACTGCACCTGTCTTTTCTCACGAGACTACAGATCACACAGCTGAACTCAGCTCAAAATAGTCAGAGTATCTTTCAATTATTTTCTTCTGTGTTTAAAGTAACATGCTTTGTTTTGTTAGCTCTTTTTAATTTCAACTAATTCCCAGTATTTACTCTACTTCCAGGATAACTAAGTGCATATGAGAACCAAATGTTCCTCATGAAACAGTTTTACCAAAGAGAGGAAAACAAAAATGAAAAGGCAAAGTCAAAAATGCAGGAGAAGAATTTTTATGAGGGGCATGATCTTCTAAAAAGCAATCAAGAACTTAGATAGAATATTATGTATAAGAACAGGCCTGTCTATGCAAAGCTCAGAAGTAATTTATTTTTTTCTCATGTTTGACATTTAGAATCACATAGCATCAGTCTGTGACCCCAAAATAATATATTGATACATCTTGGAGAAACTTGACATAACACATTGGAATGCTTCCGTTTTTAAGAACTATTCTTTCAAATAACTGCTGCACATCTAAAAATAAAGCTGCTATTTCAAAAATGCAGTGAGTAGAAGGAAAGCTACCAGCAGTACATGCGGGTTCCTTGCAAATCAGCAGATGCAGAGGTTCTCGAGCTACCTGAATTATTTATGGTTGATTCGGCACATCTCCAGTAATGTCTGAGGCTTCATAGGTCTCTGAAACACATCCAAGAAAAATTCACCCATATTCATGCACCTGCATACTTTCAATTATAAATACTATGGATTGTGTGAGCCAGTCATTTAGAAATTTTGGCTGAATCGTTCAGAGGGTAATTCGACACTGTGCTGCGTTCTGCAAAAGCCTCACGTTTATTTGCAGGCATATTCATTTTAATTCAATGACTTTCAAACATGATGTGATTCAATAGCACAGAGACAAAGGAATCACAATACCATCATGGATCAATGATCCCTCTAGTCTGACTTTGACTCCAATCCTGCACCTGGATCCAGCAGCACAAAATCCTACCAAAATCAATGACACAGGATTGTCACAAAAGCTCATCCTGACACAGGATGCTCAATAGCTGAGGTGTATGTTGGACCCTTCAATAATACTCAGAAAAGATTTCTCGAGTAAAGTGGGTACTTCAGGTACCATTCATGTACACATGAAAGTAACTTTCATGTACCATTAATAGCTAACGTTACTTAATTATTTTTCTCCTTAAATATGCTTTTACCTCGTTGTGTATCTGCATATAGATCACCATGAAGTTTGGAGGTGTGAATATTACATCAAATCTCAATTATGCAACAATATTCAAATACCTGCAATCAAATCCGAGAATTTTGTATATTAAAAACAGACAAACAAAAACAAAAAGAAAAAAAAAACCTTGCAATAAATGGATGTTTAAACAAGCAACAGATTACTGAACATCTAAAAAGTCTCAGATTTAAAATACAAGGATTTAAATCTGGGGGTCTGGATGAGACAATCAGCATGGAAAGAAAGGTCAGATTAACCTTCTGCTTTCTCAATGTTTAATTATTTTTTCTCAGACTCATTTCCTCGAGAGAATATATTGATATTTAATATATATTATTATTTTTATGATATGATATTTAATATATATTCAATAAGTAAATATTTATTTAGCCAATCTTTGTCATATGCTCATGTGTAACTTTTTCTTTAGTAACAAATACTTATTTCATCAGGTGTTATAGTTCACAGAGGGTCTTTTAATTATTATGGCTTCAGGGTAAAGAAAGCTGAGTCCCTAAGAGTAGGACTTCACTATGTTTGGTCTGTACAAATACCAAACTCCTTCTTCAAAGACCCAGAGTATTTGTGAAGATGCAATTCAGGTACAGGATCAGACACCAACTGCCTGGTGCCTAAAGCTAAGGAGAGCTGGGCCTGCCTTCTTATTTAGTCCACATTTAAGAAAGAGCATGACTGTAAGTTATCCAGATATTTTTGCTCTCCAAAATGTCCCAAATATACATGTTAATCATATAAAACAAAATTCAGAGCAGCAGTCTAGAAAGATTAGATATATTTAAAGTTTGTTTTTGTTAATTTCTTTGTTTCATGTTTGGGTGAGGGGGTTGTTTGTTTGTTTTGCAGTATATTTATTGGTTGGCTTGTTTTTAATATTGACCCTTGGTCTTCCTGTATTTCAAGTCTTTATTCTTAAAATTTATTATCACTAACCTACTTCATAGGAAAGCTGTCGAGATAAAGTCCATTAACAGTTTTGAAGTGCTCAGATAACACAGTTTATGTTGTCTGTAAAGATATTTTACTTTTTTTTTTTCCTCACACATGCTTCCTTGCTTTACTCAGAAAGTGGTTCAATGATGTGAGGATTACAAACAGCATTCACTGAAAGTCAAGACTTCTAGTCTTCATTTGTTCATTAACTGCAGTGCAAAAAGGAATCTGGTATTTCAGAGCACTGTTAGTCTGCAAGCCTCACTGAAAAGAGATGACTGCATCTGGGATGCTATACCTACAAAATCCTCTGCTGGTTTACTTGAAACAGTCAAAATCAGCTTTCCTAGGCTGAACATAATCCAGTTTAATTTCTCCCACAGTCCAACCTAAGGCTCTGTGTTGGGATTTAGGTGTCCTTCTTTTGCTCTTTCTCAGCTAGTGGAATTTTTCCCCATTTAGCTGAGAGAAGAGTTGATGGCTGGTACTTCTTAGGTGCTTAAAAAAGACAAAGAATCGGCTGGGCCCGGGGGGCAGCTGGAAGGGAGCAGGGGCTTCTTGGGTCCTTCTGCGAGGGAGAGGGACAGACACTCTCGGAGCTGTTTCTGCCGGGAAAAGGGGATTTTGCCATCATCCAGAGTGGCTGCTTCTTTTTCTTCTCCGTGTTGTGGCTCCCGCTCCCCTGTCCTGCCGGACGTGCTGCAGCCCCAGCTGCCACCGCGGAGCTGCTGATCCATCTCATCCACCTGCCCGGGACTTTCTGCTCATCCCTGCCATTCCAGCGAGG
>VWYI01040406.1:17309-58807 GCA_013399455.1 Anthoscopus minutus
GCCCGGTCTGGCCTGGCTCAGGCCGGGCCTCCCCCCACTCACAGCTCTGTCACCTTCAGCCGCCGGAAACCAAAGAGAGCGAGTTCAGAGTTTCCCGGGCTTCACAATGGTATTCACGGGGGTGGAACTCAACGCTGAATTGCTTATAAAGCTGTCAGTTCTCAGAACTGGACAGCCATTGGCTCTCTCTGAAATTCCCAAGAGCCTCTTTCAGGAGAACTTTTTTTCCGGGGATGTCTTTCCTTTCTTTCCTCTCCAATACCAACCCAGGTCAAACCAGCACACAGGTCAAGGGAAGTTATTCTCTCCTACTCCATTCTCATGAAGCCCCCACTTTGAGTATTTAATGCAACTCAAGAAAAATGAGTGGGTCCTGGCAGCAGCCACAAAGAGTAGGGAGGGCTGGAACACCTCATGTGTGAAGGCAGGTTTAGAGAGTTGGAGTTTCTCAGCCTTTCAATATGTAGAAAGCTACATAATACATTTTGCATTTAATTAACAGCATTACAGGTAAGATGCTTCTCTAGATTCAACAAAACTGTGATGTTCCTGCTGGAGTTATGCCTTTATCATTCTTGGGAGGGCAGCGGGGGAAGATCAATAGAAAGCTAATTTTATTACTTTTTCTTTGTCAGATAAAATGGCCTTCTGTTGGTCTCACATTTTACATATAAAATACAGAAAGTAATTATCAAGGGTGAGTGCTTATTTGATATCATTACTTCCAGACACTTTCAAGTGCCAAGAAGCAGAAAATAAAGTCATAAATTTGGAAAAGCAAAAGTGATAGACTTATATTACTTCTGTGAATGAAGAGGGAATAATTAGGTAAATCAAAATACAACAAAAGTATTTCCAAATTACCTAGGTCCTAATTCAACAAAGCTCAGAACTAGTGAAGCATGATCAGAAATATCAGGTGATCCAACTTTAGGGATGACAACTCTATAAAGGAATTTTGCATGTTTGCATAAAAACCCCCACTTATACTGGGACAATGGTTGGTATGCAAATTATATATTGTGTTTGAATAGTCTTAAGTGTTTCCAGTGATTTACTATAACATATTGTCCCAGTCTTGATTTTCATGTGGGGTGCTTTGTGTTTTGTTTTTCTTTGGGGTTTTTTTTGGTGGTGGTTTATCTTTCCCTGACTCAAATTCTTCAAAAAAACTGAGGCAAATTCACACTGTTACTTGCACAGTTTTCAACACTATTTTGCAGTAGAAATCTCATTTAAATAGCTGCCCCTCACCCTTCAGTTTTCTGATGCTTTCAAATCAGGAATTAAAAAACTGCAGGCAAATTATTATGACATACACATTGGAAAAGTTTGGTTTATGTCGAGCTCACTTGCTGGCTCATTGAAGACTCACAGATCTTTACTTATACCTGCTCATGAAATTATTCCCCTGGATACTTGATCTAAGGGACAAGTTACCAATGGAGGTGCAGAGCAGATGATTTTCCCAGAGTATGACTGTTTTTTTTTCCAAATTTTATGAAATGCCCTTCCCTTTTTGTGATAAAATTAAAATTCTTATCATATTATATGGAAGAGTAAAGAGAGATTTTTCCTTCCAGGAGAATTTCAGAGCCTTACTTTTAATATGTAGCAACCTATACCTCTGTGTCAGAAAAGGGTTTTAATATATCTCCAATTTTATATTAATGGCTTTAAATATTGGCTATTGATTTAAAAAATACAAACAGTCATTTTCCACAAATGCACAATTCACTTGATTACACCCTTGATATATTTTACAGAAAAATTTTAGTTCTCAAGAACTACCATTTTATGATTATTTTTGCTTGCAGTTAGAAGTGGTGTGAAAATTCCTTTTTCTCTGTGTCACTCAAACATGCTCAAGAATTTTCTTTCTGATTAAGTACCAACTGTCCCTATGTCACTCTGTTGATGAGATTAAACCTGTGCTCAGCCTGAATTCTACTATTTGTTTCAAACACAAAGCAGATCAGAACTCAAGTGTATTCTTTCTTTTTTCCTACACAATAAATTTAGAAACAAAATTTAAAAAGAGGAATTACCTTCCATATAAACTTTGCTTATGGATTTGGATTTTATCTGTGGATTAAAACCCTATTAGCTATCCTTTCTTAGATTTGTTAGAAATAGCCCTTCATTACCAGTCTTAATGTATGCAGATAAGCATAAGTTTGAAAAAATAAGGCTTTTAAAATAAGACTGTTTAAAATATTTTTTACAAGATCTTTTCCCATTTTTTTGTGAACGATCTTTCCCAAAGCCTTCAGAATTCAGGTTTGTTTCAAATGAATTCCAAAACATCTCCCTGACTACATTATCAATGTGTTTGGGAGTTTTTTATTAGTCAAACATGTTTGCCCATCCATGTTAAAAGGCTTGTTTTGGTAGGATAAAAAGCTACCTTTTTTGACCGAGTTAATATTGTGCTATTTAAACATGAGGAGGATAAAAAAATAAATTATACAATATTGAGTCTTCTCTCAAACATGTCAAAGGGAATGCCAAATTTGCCTTGAAATACATTAGAGTTCTGAATGGAAAGAGGAAACCTAATAAGCTTTGAGAATGTTTTGAAGATTTCTGTAATTAAAATAAAACATAGAACATTTAGGAAATATTGATGGAAAAATGTCACAAACAGCAGGGAAAATGAATCTAGTTTCTGCACAGTTTTTATCTTATAAAAAATATATGCCTGAGATTTTTTTCTTTATTTGAGATTTGCCATATAAGTATTTCCATGCTAAACTGAAATTGTAATGTGCAAAAGGAAAAAGTGATATGGATGTGCAGTAGTGCTTAGGCACCATTGAATTAGAAAGTACTGTAGATATACAATAGACCTTTCATGGTGTAGTGGTTGATCCTGGCAGATCATCTGGGTAAATCTCCTGTAGCTTTAGTACAGCAGCACTGTGGATGTTCCAGATACAACCAAGTAAAATTATGTGTACGTATCACCTTGCTCACATGATCTTTATCTCCTTCCTCTTTTGTTTCTCCTTCATTTTTAACTTTGATGAATCTGAACTCTTTCCAAATTAGTATTAAGGAAAACTCATGAAATCTTTCATTGGGAGAGGAAAATGGAATATACTGAAGTAGAGGCTTTAGTTTTGTTTACAAAGGAGAAACATTTTTTGAATGTGTGACTTATGAAATATATCCCCATTAAACTAGAATACTGTGTATGCTGCCCTTTTATTTATAAGGCTTCAACAATATCAAGTGTCAGAGAAGCCTGCTGCAAGAGACAGTGACTTTGACATTCTTATTTTCAGTCTGCTTCTCATGCTTTGCTTAGAAATATGGTGAGATTGTCTACAGCACTGCACTGTGAAAAAAATAAACCCTAAACTTAATACAGACATGGCTCATGGCTTCAGCTCCTACTTGGGCTCATCAGAAACTTCTGGGGGGTCTAATGAAGAACTCTTAAAATACCCATTTGTGGAAGCAGGCCTTAAAGTGAGTCTGTGTACTACTAATCATTTGTAAAGACAAGGTGAAATTGGCCCTAGAAAATAAACGGCATTTAGGGATATCAGCTAGGGTTTACAGCCTTGCTCAGACACTCACCTGGCTGTCCAGTCAGCCTGAAAGTTAATAAAGAAGCCATGGAGTATCATTGGCAGTTTCCCAGCTAAGTGTTTAATAGGCTATCCTGGACTTAAACAATTCATAGTATACAGCAGAAAATCAAGCAGAGACATCTCCCAAAACCTCTCAATGCTGAAGAAAGCAAAAGACTTTTAATTTCAGCCAGGCAGTGACCTGTGAGCTTCCCTAGTGGGTTACACGCCAAAAAAGCAACATTAAGTTGTGAATAATGAACATAAGCTGAAGGGAGAGATGACCTGAATTAACTTCAGGTGGGGATTCACAAACTCCAAATTTGCCCAGTGGTGTAAAATGAAACAGGAAATCCTCTGAATTAAATGTTGGTGCCTCAGTGTTGGTTTCTGTTAGTGGGGAACCTGAGCATGGATCTCCCAAATGTTATGGATATCTCTTCTGTGAGGTCCTTGTAGCTGCAGGTTAACAGCACAACTTCCACACAGGAAATCTACAGCCAAGGGGCAGGGTGACATTTTCCCCTTTGCTACCTGGAGTGGTGCCATAACCTGCAGCATAATACTCTACAGCTATCAGTATTTACAGCTCAGCTCTGGTATGGACAGAGTTAACAGTTTTGTGTGACATGTGAACATAAACTCTCGTTGGTCACATTATAAATCTTTGTAGCCCAGTAGAATTTCTCTGAAAACAGCCAGCTGCAGATTCGAAGAATAAAAGGAGCAGAATGATTTTGCAAAGAGATGCTTGAACAGCAGAGGATTTAATTCTGTATGGCCATGACTGGACTGGAGAAGATAAATAGGAAATGATGCTTCATTGTGTCTGCTATTGCAAAAAGATCATCTGTTAAAGTTGATGCTGCAGAAGCCTAAAGCTTTCATGTGACCAAAAAATAAGCAAAAAAAATTAAATTCATCAAATGTGTTTCTGACTGGCCCTTGTCAAATGTCTTTGGAAATTGCAGTGCTCAGTATTACCAAAAGACTTTTGCTAATGGCTGTCACGAGGATATTTTCAAGATTCTATTGTAAACAATAAAAGCCAGTATCAAACTGAGCACTGCTTGGAAAAGGTATTGTTGAAGGGTTTGTTTTTGTGTTGCTTTTCTTTCCAAGGACAAGCCACAAATTTGTAAGAAGCTGTCAGGTCTAGCTACTATCCAAAACCCTCCCATGCTTTTCCAAGAAGCAGTGTTAGCAGATTTCACTGTCAGCCATTTAATTTGAGCTCACAAGCTTAACCAGCTTCTTGTCTTCTTCCAGACTTCACGAAGTCAGTCTGGCTGCCACCAGCCAGGGGGCATTCAGGGCCTCTCAGGCTTACAATTCAAGCAGAGATTGAAATGATTAAGGCATGGGGAGATGGCTGGAGTAGCACCTGAGGCTGATGAGTCTGTCTGCCAGAGCTGAGACTTATAAAAAGCTAGTGAAGAGTGATTGTTTTCATATTTTAGAGGTCATCTGATGTAGGGGCTTGTAACAAAGGTGGTGTAATCACAACAAAATCATGTACAAGATATCACTGAGTCCCTGCAATATTACAAATATCTCCCAGGAAAAAATAACTGTTTTCATTATGGGAAAAATTTCCATAAATTTCTAATTAAGAAATGTATCTTTCTTCTCCTTTCAATACTTGCTTCTCTAATTTGCATTATAAATAGATGAAAACACACCTCCATATAGGCCTTTATGAAACTGTACAGTCCTGCTGAAAGTCCAGAAATTCACTCATAAATCACCCCAAACTCACTTATCTCAGCAAATATTTTTCATTTTCAAAGCATTTGGATGTTATTCCATTACCTCTGAACAGTCACCCAGAAGCTGTTAGTCCAGTAACATCCATTTCATGCTTAGCCACTTTTCAGATTAAAGTATTGAAACACCCTTGAGGAGTTCCTTTTATCAAATAATTTTAGCAAGAAGGCAAGAGAGTTTATCTTATTTTTTATTGAAGGTTTCATCAGTTTCTCTCAGCTGTGCACAAAGCTTTGTGAAAGGACCCTGGATCAAGCCCTCAGTCAATGAGAGTCAGATCTTCGATATCTTTTGAGCCGTGACTCTACTAGAGGCAATCTGGTGGAGTTAGGCAGGATTACTGGTAAATTTTGGATTTCTTTTCTTATGCTGCTGCCCTCTCCAGTTTTCATCATCTGTGTTTGACTCAGGGCTCCTTCTCCTTTTTCTGTGGGCTTATCCCTAGGTTTGGAAGGCTCCATGGCTTTCCCAAATCCCATCTCACTTTTCACAGGGAAAGACCAGGAGTAAACCCTGACACTCCCTCATATTACAGCCCTGCTGTCTCAATCTTGGTCCATTGTTCCTGGAGACAGATGATAGGTGTTTTTGATAGTAATGGAATAAACTTACACCAGCTGAGGATCTGCTGGATTTTTACAGTTAAATAAATATCTCACCAGTGTACCACCATGGACCCACTGATATTCCAATTTAAAAAAAATAAACCTTCTGAGTTTTGTTTTGTACTGAATCAATTCATCAAAACAATATTTAGCTCCAATTTTGGGCGTAAATCATTGCATGAACCCTCCCAATTTCCAGAATGGGTGAGGTTTGTGTGCCCTGGGCCTGCACAACCCTCTAACACTCTCAAGCAACTCTCAAGCTTGATTTTCTTCCCCACACCGATGATATTTCTGTCAAAAGAACAGACAGTATGGCAAAGAGCTTGCTTTCTGGCTCTGAAGGCAAGTGACATAACTGCTCACATTCATACAGTTAATTCTCTCTCCTTTCAAAACAGTGTAGCCTCATCCATGCAGCCGATTGCAACAAATCCCAGAACATACCTGAGCTTTGCCTGGAGCAAAACCCACTCCAGCAACTGTGGTAGCAATTAATCTGTAGTGACAATCTCAGGACAGTGCTCAGAATTCTGCTCTGTCTCTGATTTATCGGTTAAGACATAGCTGGAGCATCTGCAGAGAATTTGAAGGAAAACTTGGTAGTATGTGCATTTAAACCCTTTACAGACCAGAATCACTTTTGCCAAATTCTATATAAGTCTCTTTACCCTTGCCTGGAATTATGGCTGCCCCAGCCACCTGTGCTTAGCAGTGCTCTGGTGTTTTCCAGCACGGGCAGGTGCAGCAGTCAGTGCCTTTGCTGAGACACGTTTAGGACACGGACAGCCAGAGCATTGAGCCACTGTTGGATGCCCAGAAGCAAGAACTGCACTCTGCAAGCATGGCACCTTTTTCTGTCAAATGCCAGCTTGGTGTTGATTCCAGTTATTTTGGGAAAAGAGGAAATATGGTGGGAGAGTGGAGGTGACATGTCTGAGGGAACAAGGACTATGTGTTCTGTGACAGCACAGGGACTGTGGTTGCTGCTGTAGAGAGCTCCACGCACTCTTTGAGACACTTGTGTCAGAATGCAGCCCATGAATTGCAAGGCTTTGTGGTATACTTATCCTCCACTCTTCAGTGAACGACTAGCACGAACTTTAGGGCCATAAGAATGGCCAAAGATCCAGGCAGATAGCTTAGATAATTTTAAATGGTCCTTCTTGACGGGCTTCTCCAGAAATCACATATAACCTTTACGTCTTAATGCTCTATCAGATGATGTCAGCAATTTTTGCTGCACAGCGCAGCAGAAAAAAGTTTTGCCTTCATCCTGAAAAGGCAAGCTTGGACTTTCCATTTCTCTTCACAGAGCAGTTGAATTTTAGCTCCCCAAGCATATTTTTCAACTTTGTTTCTTAATGGGAGTCAAGGACTAATTCCCAGAGCACTGTAAACTTTATAACAGATACTGCAGCTTTTAAAAACCTCAGATAAGAATGAATTAAAATTAGTAAAAACCTCAGATAAGAAAGAAAAAAGTTGGAATAGGTGCAACACTGCATTAAAGTAAAATATTAATTTGTGCCTTGATTGTTTATAGGAAGAAACCAAAGGACCTCTGTGGACACAGCAGTATTAAGAGGAGGTTGCTGCTACAGTATTGCCAGGGAAACCATGGGAATATGTAACTGTTGGGCCAAATTCCTCTGCCCTTTTTCACCAGTTTAGTTCTAGATAAACTAAATTCATGAAGTGACTTGTTCCAGATTTCAATTGGTGAGCTGTGCAGAATTTGGCTTCTTGTGTAAGAAATATACTCCCATCTGTAATTGTTACCATCTATTTGGTATTCAGGATGTAAAAATGTAATGAAGCCATATTTCATATTTTTTCCTCCATTTGGAGGTAAGAATGAAACTATAACAGCCTGTAAATGCATCTGCTGGTGATAAGACAGTACAGCTGGAAATGGAATGCTGGATTCTGCATGGTTCAGAAAGCCTGTGTGTAGAAGCTGTTATACTGTGGTGCGTGCTGGTATTCTGGGATCCCATGAGATGATTGATGTATCATATAAATAGGGTGACAGAAGACTACTTTTGCTGGTGTGATGGGAATAGGAAGTGCAAAATGTCAGTAATGCCCTGAAAATAACCATTGAAATTTATGCAAATTGCTTAATTAATGACCTCATTTGCACTTGCAGATTTTCTTTGCATTTCCTTTGTGAATTAGTTATTTTTCATTGTACACTGACACAATATTCCAAGGCTAATTAAATCCTTTAAAGCTATAGGTTAATATCCGATTCTTATGTAAACACATTTATAAACGTTAATCAGATCTAAATTACCCATTTTATAAATAATGTTTTATTCAGTTTCAGCTAATGGATGTACTGTCTGTATTTATTCTGCTTTGGGCTCAAGGAGCTCATGTTAGTCTGTAATAGTTACTATTTAAATGGTGGCATTCTGTTTACTTGTGCATCTATTTCCAAGGGTCTCTGCTGCTTTATGATCTCGTGGAGATGATTGGGTAAGAGTCTGTTTGGAACACAAAGACTGAACTCAGAGACCTTCTGAGCCTTGAATCCTGCTGATGGATGTGGTGGATGCAGAGATGGTCCAGGGACTGGGCAAGAAGCAAGGTAGGCTGATCCTCTGGTGGAGAGGTGAGGCGAGGTGACCATGTTACCATATGGTTAATATACCTTTTAAAATATCAGCGAGTCACCTACTCCTGGCAAACTGAGCTCTTACCCTGGGTGAAATGTAAATGAATTAAGCTTTCAGTGAAAGAACAATCTTTGATGCATGAAGTTTCATATCCTCTCCACATTTACTTGTTAGCATTTTTCTGAACATCAACAATGAAATTATTATTATTTTTTTTAAGTATCCTGCCCCCCCTTGGAATTTGATACGGTTTTTGGCAAACAGTGGCAAATACATGGGAAACAGGGAAATGCCTCTTTTCCTACTAGACAAGATCAATTTTCCATTTTTTTATTTGAATGAATAGTGAATAAATGCAGCTTCACAATGGAAACTGAATATCACTTCATAGAGCATATGGTGTCATCTTCAGTCATACAGTGATTCATTCTCTTGCTAGACCAGATGTGAGTAAATTTTGACTCTTTGCATTGGTGCCATGATTTTACATGGAATATAACTGACAGTGGCTGTGGTCCAGATCTTGTCCTAGTGTGCTGGGTGAAGAACAAATCCTGAGTAGGAATCTTTTCTATTATGAAGAATTTAGAGCTTGCATTCATGAAATGGCCAACAGCTGGAGGAAATGGAGGGATTCAAAAATGTTAAGAGGTCTTGCCCACCATCGTACCTGAAATCTGTGGCAGAGATCAGTGGTCAGGAGTTACTGTTCCCATTGTGGTGCCATGTTTGCTCATGCCATGACAGCATATTGCCTTGTATTTTACAACATGGACACAGGTTAATTATTTGCTGTCAGCCTATATAGCTGCTGAGTATACCTTTCTGCCGGAATTTTTACTCCACTGGTCCTTGCAGCATCACTTGCCACTTCTGCATGCTGCTGGCATTGTTTTGTCAAGGCCCTGCTGGGGAGGCTGGTGGGGCTCAGCATGCTGCTCATTCCTGTGCTGCTTTAGATGCATCCGACAACTTTCTGTTCCACTGTCAGGTTCTCTGGCCCCATAGCCTGTTTGCGCTTGAGCTGTCACTTCTTGAGTTCAAAATTAATGACTGTGCTGACATAGCCAGTGTTTTAGTATAATCCAGGTATGTTTTCTGATCTGTTATAGTGTTGTTGTTTTTTTTATTTCATTCACTGATCCTTGAGAAAAGCAATCAAGTTTGACTGCTCTGATTTCTTTTCTTACAAGCTCACAGAGCATGTTACCCAGTGATACGATATCTTGTACATGGTTAAGGGATTGGTTTTATTTCTCTGTTGTGATTTTTTTTCCTGAAACTCGTTCTGTTGTGTGGAAGGGTTGGAAATTAAACTTACAAAGCAGTAATTACCAAGATCAAATGCTAGAAGATTGATACCACGTCTAAATCTCTGGAACTACTCCATAACATTTTCAAATAATTGTCAGTATCTATTAGCTAATTAGAAAAAAATATTTGAATGCATATCAACTGAGCAGCTGACAGTTTTATTCAAAATTTGCAAGTTTTCCTTAAATCTGGGGGGAGTTTTTGCTTTTAATTTGGAGTAGTCTGTCCAGTTCTAGGTTTCTCAGTTCAAGAGGGACATGGAACTCCTGGAACAGGTCCAGCAGAGAGCTACAAAGATGATTAAGGGACTGGAGTATCTCTCTTATGAGAACATCTCCCTGATTGAGGGAGGTGGGCCAGTTTAGCCTGGAGAAGAGGTGGCTGAGGGAGAACAAAGCAGAAAAGTGTCTGAAGGGAGGGTATAAAGAGGATGGACCAGGCTCTGCTTGGTGATGCTGAGGCAGTGGACAGAAATTTATGCACAGGAAGCTCCACCTGAACATGAAGAAGAATTTTTTTATGTTATGGGTGACTGGAACAGATTGTCCAGAGAGGGTTTGTATTTGACCTCACTGGGGAAATTCTGGAACCATCTGGACACAATCCTGGGCTATGTGCTCTGGGATGGTGACCCTGCTTGAGCAGGGAGCTTGGACCCAGATAGTCCCACCCATGTTCCAACATTACCCATTCTGTGATTCTGTGGCCAGGGTCTATTTTATTGTCAAAGACTGATGTGAGCCTTCAAGAATGGACACGTTTTAACTCTTCTCCCTCCTCCCTTCTCTCCATTAATGTACACATGGATATATACACATATTAAAGACACATACATGTCTATATCTAGTACATTTGGGGGATGAAGGGCTGAAATTGCATTACAGCCTCTGGACCATCTGAGGCTTGTCACAGTCTTGCTTCTTAGACAGCTGTGTACAGATAGCTAAGTAAAGCACTTATGAAAATCTGAGGAGACATATCAGGCAAAGGCACCTTTCTGTTACACTTGGAGTTTTATCCTCCATTTCATAGCTAACTGCACTTGTCTCAGGGGATTGTCTTGAATTTGTGGGCTTAAACTTATTTTCTATGAAAAGGCAAGCAAAAGAAAGAAGTTACATGTTAACAGTCCTTTGAAAAATATGGACCTAATTAAACAGAAGCAAAGAAATTGCAGCTGAGGCTGTATGAACCAGAGAATTTCTGTGCCAAAGGGTTTGGAGGACAGCTTTTTTATTGCTTTTGGTTTATATTTAGTAATTTGGTACTCAAGAGTCTTGGATATCAGCTCCATTCTGAGTCGGCTCAAAAATACACCTCATCTGCAACTACTCGATTTCCATTTGCTAAGTCTTTGTAAACAGGGAATCAACCAGCTGGTGTGACTTTCAGGTGACCTTGAAAAACCTGCATTCCTGCATGAATTTAAGCCGAAACCTGGTATGGGAATGTGCTCAGAATATGGACTAAGTTTGAATGAAAAACAGCCAGAAATTGGCCCAAGACAACTGAAAGCTTAGCAAATTATTTCTGGTTTGTTAGGAGAATATTGCCCAGCTGTAGTCATTACAGATGCATTGCAACAACGATTATACAAGTAAAAGAGTGTCCTGGGGGTGTGGAAAGATGGAAGGTACCTTTTCATCTTCTATACAATAGCAGAAGGGGAATCCAAGTTTCACTTAGCAGAGTTCTAATTAGAGGGACTTACTGTTTTCTCACACAGTAGCCCAAAGAAATCTTCCTGGTTCAACAGCTGGTTCCCTCAGCTATTTCCTCCAGATGGGTTCCATTTGTATCCAGTGTGACAAAATCAGTCATATGGCAAATATTTTTTAGACAGTAAGGAGCCCTATGAGAAGGTGGTTGTTTTCAAAGGGCATAATAATACTTTGTTTGAGAATTGTAGCCTGAATCACTGCATTTTTCTTTTTGCACCCTCCATTGCATAATGTTGTTTATAAAATTTTCATCATGCATCATTGTGAAATAGGATGAAGACATTTGTATGCCTCTGGTTCAAAAGCTGAAGGCTTTTTTTTCCTTCATTGGATATGAAAGAAATCTCCATGTAATTTATTAAATCTTCCTTTTCTATCGTGTTTTCCATGCTATGTTGAAGTGGAATCCCAACAACGCTGGTTGTAAGGAACCTCTGGAGCCATCTGGTCTTGGAAAAGTCCCGGAGCAGGACTTTTGTCAACATCAGTGTATCTGGATAAGGCAGCTGGGTTTGACACACCCAGGTGTGAAACTCTCCATGGATGGAGGGTCTACAGCTGTGCTTTCACCTTGTTTTCTGTCAAGTTTCTGTGCAAGCTCTGAGGTTCATCTGAATGTCCAGTTTGAATATCCCATGCCAGGCTGTTACCTATTGTTATGATCAAGTCACTGGATGGGACCTTGGCTCCATCACCTCTGTAGTTTTTCTTCAAGAAGCTGAAAGCAGAGCTCAGATGGAGTGAGAAGTGTGAGCTCCCTGACACTCATCCTGTAGGCAGTGAGCCTTAGACTCTCAATTATCCTCATAATCCTCTGTGCAGCCTCTCCAGCTTTTTAATGTAATAGTCCTGATGTATCCAGTTCCTGTTAGCAATCTTATTCCATGTTTTTGGTGAAACTCTTCTATGCTGTACTCTGTCTCTTTGGTTTGGTTTATCAGCTTTTATTTGGGTGAGTGAAGAAAAACGTAACATGTCTGAAAAATATTGAGAAACCTTGTGGGAATTTTCTTTAAAAGCCAAGCAGGCTGAAATTTGAATACTCAAAAAAACCCCTCACAAAAGCCACCAAAACAACAAACAAAACCCCCCAAGCTTTCCCTGTTACTTCTCATCTCTACTTGCAGCCAAAATTCTACAGTGATCTAATATTTTGAAATGACTAAATTCCCGAGCAGAACTTTTGCTTGTCTGCTTTAATAGTGTTCCAAATAACTACATTAAGTTCAGCATACTGAGGCTGAGTCTAAAGAAAAGTTTCAGCAGTGAAAGAAGTTTTAAAGGCATTTATGGTACACAAAAGCCTGAATTGTTTTTCACTTTCTGCACAGAGCAAAGCTGGATGGCTTAAGAGATTGCTTCCAGCATGGACTGCTTCAGGGAATATATGACATTTATCAACTGACACACACCAAGATGCTTTTTCTGTGATTGGTTCTCATCTTACAAAAGTGATATTTCTCTCATATATACAGGTGCATGAACAAATCTGTATTTTCATATTTTCAGCTGTAAAAAATTGCTAAGGTAGATATTCCTTCAATCGATCACGTTCTGAGTGGACCTTGTGTGAAGGCACCCCATGGTGACCCCAAAACTAAAGAGCCACTTTTCCTGTTCACAGCCATACAACCTTCATTTCCCTCTGGATTTGACTGTACTCCTAGGAAGACAAAGAAAATATAGTAGATTTTGCTTGATCTTTTTCTAGTCAGCTGAAGGGCAGAGTGCAGAGCCTCCTGGGCTGGAATTTCCAGTGCTGTTTGCTGATGAGGCCAACAGAATTATGTCCATGTGCCAGCTGCTTTTTTGCTTGTGTGGTCTCCCATGAAAGTCAGTATGGAGCCTCTACAAGAACCTTTTTGTTTAGATGATGGGATGGTGGATGCTGGGTCAAGAATCAGGGAAAACAAAACAGTCAAAAAGTATTGCTGCAGGAGAATGGAAGAAATGCAAAGACTGAGATTGAGAGTGACAATCAAGGTCCTGTCAAAATTTAGAATGTTTCAGGAAGAAACAGAGGGTCCAATGGTTGTTTTGAAATAACTTGGCAAAGAAGTCTCCCAAAGAAGCAAAAGCCAGTGCAAAAGGATTCAAAGACAGTCTAGAAAAGGAGCAAGCTAAAATGTCTGACTTTCTAAGAAATTTTGATATTTAAGTCTTTGTTTTCATTCTAAGTTAGAGTGGGATCAAAAATTAAGTTTCATGATTAATAAAATGGTCAAAATATAATTGAGATTCTAAAACATCTTGACAGATTGATTTTTATTTTGTGTATTTCAATCACTTTCACCTCTTTTCATATGTTCTGTATGTTAACGTAGGTGATATCTGGAAGTGACTACATGGCTGTTAAAATATTATTTTCCAAATCATAAAGGACAACTGCTCTTAGTAAAGGTTGAAATACCCTTTTTCCTTTGATGAATCAGTGTCCTCATATGTGGTTTTATTCATCAAAATGTTCAACATTTTAATACAAATTATTTAATTATACCAGAAGATCCTTTAATCTAAATGCTCAAGCATTTAAGTACAGGAAACAGGAAATAAACTGATTATCAGATAGGTTGTTTCAGTCACTGTTAACTAGCAGATGCTCTTAATTTTTTTTACCAAGATAAACTCAAAGACTATAGAAGAGGATGCTGAGGCCTTGTATCTGCCCACAACTTTCTGACAAGGGGAAGGGGAGGGGCAGGGACTGATTTTGTCTCTCTGGTGACAAGTGACAGGACTCAAGGGAATGGCCTGAAGTTGTGTCAGAGGATATTTAAGTTTGGTATCAGGAAAATCTTCTTCCCCCAGAGGGTGGCTGGGCACTGGAACAGCTCCCCAGGGCAGTGGTCAGAGCACCAGGGTTCCAGAGGCATTCGGACAATGCTTTCAGACACATGGTGTGACTCTTGGGGTGCCCTGTGCAGGGCCAGGAGCTGGACTGCAATGATCATGATGGGACCCTTCCAAATCAGGATACTCTCTGATTCTGTGATTCTATCTTATATTGTATTGTAGTATGTCAGTAATGATAGATGGCATTATGTTGTGATAGAATCAAATGAGGTAAAAAATAAAAATAAAACCATATGATATATAGATAAAAATCTCTTATTGTTACTCAGAAAGTTGTGCTTGCTTTTGGTTCCTTTTTTCCCCCAGACAACAAAACCCCCAAATAAATACATAAATTATGCTTTCTGAACCTTTCCCTTCCCCTAAGGTTCCATTTGCTGTATTGGTACAGTTTCCTCTGAAAGAAGTAACACTTGTGTGTGCATTTATATGTTGTCCTAAAGGCAGGAAAGGGAAATTTAACTAACTCCATTAGTAATTTCTTAAAATTCATTAAAAAGAAGAGCCCAGAGCCTGCTTAAAATATCAGTGTCCTTCTGCAGACTAAAATGCAGTGATGTATGCAAATAAGCTGACCTTGCTAAGGCTGAAGCTGTTGAATGTGCAGTCTCCAATATCTTTGCCTCCCTTTACAGCTATGTAACTTATGCCTAAGGGAACATTTAAAGGGAATGTAAAAATCTGGTTCCCACCAGAGAAAAGGAAAGATGTTCAAAGTAAAGTTAGGAATGCAGAGCTTGCAGACAGAAAATGGCATTGTTAGGGAAATCATGGAACATTTTAAATAGAAATCAGTTCTCAAAAAGAGTTTGAAAGATGCTTTAATTTTGCTTCAATTTAATGTTACAAGTGCAACATGAAAATGTCTTGCCTATATGTAACAGTTTCAGTTCCTGTGGATAGGTCAGGATGATCTGGCCTTTTCAAAACAACCTGCCTGAAAGTTTTATGACAAATATTATCATTAGTGAGATTATGAAGAGATCTTTTGCTATTCTGCTTTATTCCACCAGATGAAAAATTTTAGTCCCGATGAACGACAAAAATGTAGAAAAATTTCAGTTTAAATCAATAAGTTCTTTCTTGTTCATCAGAATACCAGGTAGGCATTTTTTATTTTTACTTCATCCTCACGGAGGATAAATGGTTAGAAATAAATGTAATACATACCAACCTTTTTTTTTTTTTTAATTGCTTTTCGCTTGTTCACTGGAGCAGAAACAAACAAAACTTCTGAATATTAAGGCAAAAGGTGAGAACAGTAAGAACAGTTGGTAACTCGACTCTTTTTCAAATATATTTATTTTTATACCTCTGAAAATGATGGAAGATCTTGCAATAGACATCAGAACTCTTCCATTACTAGTGTTTAGAAGATGAGACTGGAAATCTAACTCTAGGTGGTATTCCTTGAGAAAAGATGGTTGAGCCAGATGACCACCAGTGGTTCCTTCCAACCTTAACCATTCTGTAATACTATGAATAGACCTTCATGAACTGCTTTATTAGTGAAGAAAAAAAAAATCAGTGAAGAAATCTCAATCAGTGAAGAAATCAGTGAAAAATCCCATTGTAACATGTCCTAACTAGCAGAACTTTAGAGTAGGGTTCTAGGATGAAAAATGTCTTAATACAAACCAACCCTTCAAATCTCTGCTTTCTTTTAATCCTAACTAAAACCTTTAAGAGTAACTCAAGATTACTCTCTATTTCTAGGAGTAATTGATCTATGTAGTGTTCAGTTTTGCAAGTATCTTGTCAATCCCACTTTCTAACCTTTTTCTCTTTCTCTCTCAATCCTTTCTTCTCAGCAGAAGGCAACTACAATTAGTTGAGTAATATTTCTCATAGTCATCAATGAAAACCAGGTTAGCATCAATTGTGTTTTGCATGCTTTTCTGGTAGTTACTATACCTGACAATTAAATGCAAATAACACTCCATATTTAACATTAAAACAAGAATCATCTGTAAATTCAGTTTGCTTGGTTTTCCTTGGACTTTTGGTTTGGTTTTATTAATTGAAGGAAAGCAAATAGGCCTTTCTCACAACAGTAATTTCCCTTCATGCTCCCTATAATAAGCAAGTTAGGAAGACAACACTTTTCATAAAATCATAAAGTGTTTCAAATTGGTAGGGATCTTAGCGATCATCTAGATCCCACTGCCATGCTGTGGGCAGGAGTGCCACCCACTGTAGAAGCTTTCCCAGGGGCCCATCCGACCTGGCCTTGAGCACTTCCAGGGATGAGGCATCCACAGCTTCTCTGAGCAACCTGGGCCAATGCCTCACCACCCTCACAGTGAAGAATTTCTCCCCAACAGCTAAGATAACTATCTCCTCTTTTAGTTTTGAAGCCATTTCCTCTTGTCCTAGCAATATCTGGCTCTGTAAAAGGTCTTCCTCCCTCAATTTTTTGCCATGGAAGTCCAATACAGGGGGTCACTGAGTGCGAACAAGTGTTTGAGTAAATTTGTTTTACCAAAACAAGGTTTGAAAAGATATAGATCAATCATTTTGCTTAAAAGCCCTGGATGAATTTGAGACACCTCCTGTTGAAAAAGCTGATTAGTGGTTTTGTTCTTTTGAGAAACAACTTTCTAAATGCACTTTCACTTCAGCTGTAGCTGTCAGCTCAATTGTGCATCTGAAAAAGAAATTGTCATCCTGCTTTACCCAGATAACTGTGAGATGAAAGAATAAAAAAATGAGATCACATAATTTAATTTAATTTGCTAACGTCATGTATTTCACCTCTTTAGAAATACGTGATTCTATTGTTAATAATCAAGTCACAGGTCTCAACACATCAATAGAATTGAATTAGATAACAAATATTGTAAAACATGATAATAACATTAATGCTGAAGTTCAGGCCTTCACAATTGTAAGAACTGACTCCTTAACAAAGCCAATGCTAGACAGAGACAAACCAAACAATTTACAATAACTAAATTATAATAATTTTTGTCCTCCAAAAGTCATGAAGTTGCTACTAAAACCTTGCAGAAATGGTGTGAAACATAAATTTAATCCTAGTTCCAGTTTAGCTGTTAGTTTTAGTGCAAATTTAAGGTATTAAAATCCTTAGGAAAAATAATATTTTAATAAAATGTAGGAAGGAGTTGAAAAGCAAGAACAATATTCCAATAAATAGAAATGAATTGTGGATTTAAATAAGCTTGCTTTTTTTTTCCCAGGTGCTTATGCAATTTTCAGGTAATAATTGGAAAAAATGCTATTAAAATCTGTGCAATATGAAGTTTATTTTAAAAAGCTAGAACCAAACACCTTTCTCTCCTCCCTTGTCATAAGAATAACTTGGTTCAGATTCTCTATTGCTTACATAATGTCTTTTTCATATTCCTACCTTTCATACTTGCAAAACAAGTGATGCTGGTATAAGCAATGTTTTATATTCCTGATACCAATTTCATCTATCAAAAATATTTTACAAAGTTAAACATCAATTTATATCAGAAATTCAGACCTGCATAGCACAGCATGAACAAAAAAATATTTTCATTTCTAAATATCACCTCAGGACAGGACTGAAAGTGTGTAATCAACTCAGTCATCTACTATGGCAGTAGTCTTCTGCCTTCCACAGAATTTGTTTTTTTTTTCACTTCCTGCCTATGGTGTGTCAGGACAAAGGAATGAAGAGAAATGGGATGGAATTTGAAACAGAAAACCTTTGAAAAGCATCTGCGAAAGTTTCATTGAAAGAAATATTTTGGTCTAGTTGATCAGAATCAACCTAAAATGCAGTAAAATTTTTAAAATATAATTTCAATGAGAAGAAAAATGTCCCAGGCAGCAGCTATTATTCTTCTGAATCTCTGTGCTTGACTTTCCAGTCAGTGAAGAATCGATGTAGAATGAGATCTATGCCTAGCAGCACCAAAACAGAGGCAAATGGCAGCATTAGGCAGAGATTATACCATCCTGGTAACAAACAACATCACTAGATGAATTTTACCCAACTATTCAATGACCAAAATGATATTTATGTAATTTACATATTGCCCTTATAAAGGGGTTGATAAGTATTCAAATTTTGATTGTTGTCACACAATCCCAGGCCTTTGAGGGCTATAATGAATATTTCTATATGTTATGTTGGGTTTGGGGGTGCTGCTCACGCTGTCCCAATCTGCCCTGGGCAATGCTGGCACTGTCCCCCCTCTGTCAGACTGGAACACTCGCAATGTCGAGACCAAAAGTTCATGGCTTTATCACAAACCCCTTCTTGCTCTGAGACATGTGTCTACCTGGAAAACACTGGCTCTCAGTCTCCATCTGGGTTCTTCATGAAAAAAATCCCTAAAATAATCACTTGCACAGCAGTGTCTCAAATGCCATTGTCACAGTCTCCTGCATGTTTTAAAACAACATTTGCTAGCCCAGCAGGAGCCATTCTGACAAAACTGCTGAACAGGGCCCTTTGGGCCTACCTTGTCCAATCCAGGGCTGTTCCAGCTCCCATGGAAAAGTGCAGGGTGTGACATACTTACTCCTGCATCATAAAGAGACAATGTAAACTCTGAACGTGAGTCACAGGGACTGGGGTTACACTGTATTCCCTCTTGGCACATCCCAAAACAATCCTCTTACCTTTTCTACTCACCTTTGCAGCTCCCTTATTATAAATCTCATGTGTGACCACAGAATATTTTATATCAGACTCACTCAGAAAGTTTTCCCTACAAAGCTCAGAGGCATTCTTTTGAGGAACAGAGGATTCTCTATTAATGATCTTCTATGTACTCACTGCCCACCAGGCTTTCTCTTTACTCTTTTTAAATGTTATTCCTTTACTCTTTCTTCCATTTGCTCTTATTATTACCTGGCTGTTTTACTGTGTTTATCTTTGTGGCAGCATCCCAGAAGAAATTAGCAAATTTGCATTTGGTAAAATTGATCTTATTTGTGTTTGGAGATATTAGAATTCTGTCTAGTTCTTGTTTCTGCCAGTCTCCAAAGGAACCTCATTTTCCTCCACTCTTCTGCTGCAAAGTGAGCCCCCACATCAGCACCAGAAGATGACTTGTGTGTGTTAGCAAAATACCCAGCACCATCCAAGGTCTGTTTCCATCTGTGGGGACACATTGGTCCTCAATGACTCGACCTCACCATCATGTGCAGAGAGGGAAAAGAGCCAACAATGCATCTGGACACTGCACAGCAAGTGGGCACACCAACTGGGCATCTCAGGATGCTGCCCACACCCAGTCTATGTCCCTGTATCCAGTGTATATCCCTGTTTTCCTGCCAGGAAGACAGAATTACCTGATCCCAGCTAAGCACAGGCCACAAGCAAACACTGGCAGTGACCACAGGGAGCCTGGGCTGGAGTGCAGGCTCAGTCTTGAGCATCACAATGGTGAGGACAGCCTCTGGGTTATAATTTAGATCTGTCAAAAAACAGATGAACCTTTAATAGGGATAGTGCCTGGGCCACCTGTGATGGATTATCAGCTTCCTGGCTTGCTCTTGTAGGCCGTGTCTCTGCAGGCAGATCAGAGCCAGCAGGGATTGTCTCTGTGACAGTGCTTATGGTGGGGATTGGCTCAGGTGGATGGTGAGAAGGGCAAGGAAAGACATAAATCTGGATTGTGGAGTGTCCCATGATTTGAATAAACAAAATGACACCATAGGCTCCAAGAACTGGTGCTCTAGAGGAGAGCAGCTGAGGTGTTGGTGAAAGAGCCAGCACACCTCCAGCAGTGGCCGGTGTTTGGATGATTTGTGGTGGCCTGAAAAGCAGCAGCTGCCACATGAAGCTCGATTCCCATTTCCTTTGGTTTGCTGGTTTGGGCTGCAGGGCTTCCATTTACAGATTATTTTTTTTTCTCCTTTCTTCTAGCCACAGGGGAGCTTATCAGATAAAAGGACTTGGTGGAGTGACAAAGATTGATTAACACTGAGGTGGAATGGGATTTTTATTTCTGCCTTCATAAACACCTGAGTGACAGTCAGATGTGTGTGACTGTGGTCTTATCAATAACAGTTTATGTGAGAAGAGCTTGAACTAAAATATTTTGTATTTAGACATCTAAATCTTGGGGGACATGAATTGTAACAATATTAGGTAAAGGAATCAAATGCTGTACTATTTCAGCACCAGGGAACAGCAGAAATGCACAGGAAGTGTTTCAGAGAGATGACAAAAGTACAACAAGATCTGAGGGTATTCCAAGAGATAATTCCCCCTAAATTAAGTCAATATGTGAAATTTTGACAGAGAAAATTGAGATGGTAGAAGGCATATTTCAGAACCTTGGCCCAGTTCTCTTCAACATCTACATTAACAACTTGGACCTGAGTCTCAAAGGAATACTAAGTTTGCTGACATTACTAAATTGGGAGGAGCTGTAGAGTCCCTCGAGGGCAGGGAGGCCCTGCAGAGAGACCTCAACAAATCAGAGAAATGGGCAATCACCAACAGTGTGGAGATTACCAAGGGCAAGGGCTGGATCCTGCACCTGGGATGGAGAACCTTTGATGTTGCCCTGGATGTCTCCCCCAGACAGACTGGGGAATGAGAGGCTGGAGGCCAGTGCTGCAGAAAAGGCCTGGGATCCTGGCTAATGGCAAACTGAACCTGAGTCAGCAGTGCCCTGGCAGCCAGAAGAGCCAGCCCTGTCCTGGGGCATCAGGCACAGCATCACCAGCTGGGCAAGGGAGGGGATTGTCCTGCTCTGCTCTGCTCTGCTCTGCTCTGCTCTGCTCTGGGGCAGCCTCACCTCGAGTGCTGGGGGCAGCTTTGGGTGCCACAATATAAAGACCTTAAGCCATTAGAAAGTGTCTAAAGGAGGACCACAAGGATGGTGAAGGGTCTGGAGGAGAAGCCATACGAAATGTGGCTGAAATCATCATGTGTTCAGCCTGGAGAATACTGAGAGGAGACTTCATTGTGGTCTGCAAGATCCTCATGAGGGGAAGCAGAGGGGCAGACACTCATCTCTTCACTCTGGTGACCAGGGCCAGGACTTGAGAAAACAGCATGAAGTTGAGTCGGGGGAGTTTTAGTTTGGAAATCAGGAAAACATTTTTTCTCCAGAGGTTGGTTAGGCCCTGGAAGCGGCTCCTCAGGGAAGTGATCACAGCACTGAGCCTGAAAGAGTTCAATAATTGTTGGAAAATACCCTTAGATACATGATGGGATTCTTGGGGTGTCCTATGCAGGACCAGGAGTTGGGCTCAATGATCCTGTTGGGTCCCTTTCAATTCAGCACATTCTATGATTCTTTGATCTGACTGCTCTTTTTTTCTCATGCATCATTTTGTAATGGAGGACTAAAATGGATGTGATGAAATAACAACTGCTTCTAAAATCTGAATAAGAAAATACCTCCCTGAGGTTTTGGGGAGACCTCTTCTTTATACAGTCAAGGCTAAATTTTTTGAATGCAGCAGATTATCTATTATTATTATTATTATTAAAAAATAACAAGCTGAGGCCTCACTGGAATCCAAATCCTGATTTTTAATCAAAGACTTGGATAACAAGCAGGCTGCAGGTTTTGCAATTTGGGCTAAGTAGGACCTTGAGAGGGTAAGTAACAGTGCCTGTTTTCATTACTATGTGCCATGTGTTGATGAAGGGAGCCACAAGAGACCATTTACATGAGCGACTGGTGTTTAATCCATTTTCTGCAGACCTTGGTAAGGCTTTCATCCAATATGGCATGTCAAGGATCAAATTCCTTGGTGGAAATTCTCCTCCTGCTTCTGCCCACAGAGCCTTCTGTTCATGCTTCTGCCTGTTGTTCACAGGCCTAATTGGGAATCAAGGGCCTATTTACAATGAAACTGTCATCTCAGACAGGGCTAAAGGAAAATTTTGAAGTTCAAAAGCAGCTGATAGGACTTAGTTTACATCTCCTCTGTGCTGGAAGACAAGAGAAGGATGAAATTTGCATGCACATATGTGGATGCTTGCACCAAGTAAAAAAAATAATACCTATCCTGAATTCTTCTATATCTGAAGCCAGAAACTTGTACTGACACTTTTTTTCTATGCTATAAACAAACAAACAAACAAACAAATAAATAAATACAAATTTTTGGTCTTCCCAGTTCTGTATTAAGGGCCATTTGACTCTTCTGAATAACAAAAACAACCTTTCTTTTTTTATTTGCTTTTCTTTTCTTTTTTTCTTTTTACCATGTCTTCCAGAGATGTGTTACAGACATCATCTATGATGACTACATAGAAAGAGGAAAAAGCATTCAGTATTTTTTTGTCTTTTTCACATTTCTCAGCTATTTTACAATGGACACTTAACCAGCTCCTCCAGCAGGATTAATTTCTGACCACCAGGTTGCACAGTGGTCCCTGACAGATGTGTCATTGCAACGTCCCTGTGCCATTTCAGGATGCTGCAACATCACAGCTGAGATTAGCTTTTAACAGTAACTGTGTTGATGGTATTAGGAACTGGAATAAGCATCAGTGTGAAAGGTTTTAAGTGTTTAAAGGGAAAGTTTGGAATAAATCTTAGAGAGAACGAGGGAGCTAATGGCTTTAAGTAGTTAATAGAAACTTAATTTTCTGGCTATCCTTCAGAAAGTGGATGCCTGATGTTGAATATTTTGGCCTAAAGTTACATAAAACAAAGTATTTAATCTAAATGATCCCTTGCTCCATTCTTGCTATTCTTTTTCTGCTGTTATTTTCCATGAAATTTGCTTACCAAAGCTATACTGGAAGACAAGATTCAGATATTGTAAGTAAGGCCAGAGAAATTGTTTATAATTTAGCAAATCTGATTGATGGCAGAATTTTCTGTCAAATAACTTATTTGAAAATTAGGGACTTCGTATTCACAGCTGAAATCCATCTGTGCACAAAAGGCCTCAGAGAAGCTTTATGTGTCACTTCCATCTCAGTTAAAAAAGCATTTTGAGGACTCTTGTGGGACTAGCAAGATGAATAGGCCATGTTCTGACCTGCTGCGCAGGGGTGAGTTTTGTTCTTTCTGACTGGCTAAAATGATACAAACCTTAAATAAAGCACATATTGACATTGTAAGACACTATTAAGGTCCTCAGCGTACCATGGTGATGAACCATGACCAAAGTACTCCCGGGGTTGTGATAATTTATTACTGAAATAGCTTCCTTCTAATGACTAAGGCTGACTGTGTCAGAGAGCTTGGACTTCCAACCCCAAGGCTTGTTATATAGCATTAAATAAATCTCACTTTCTGTTCATTTACCTGCTGTATCAAAGGTCATGAATCATAGCTGGCAGTAAGATTTGGACAGGTATCTTTTAAGAATCTCCCTGATTATGGGATGAAGCTCCTGTTAGGCAAGCCTGGTCTTGTACTCTCAAAGGGATGACAGGTACACATGGATGGTACTGAGAAATTCACAACTGAGACAGTTGTCCTCTTAAGGTTTTCCTAACATTTCTAATTCTTACTTTAATTTTTATTTTCCTTTTTATTTTGGAAATAGGCACGCTGTTGCTCTTTCACATGAATGCCAGCTACCAGAGAACACAGTCAATTCTTCCTCAATGTGTTTAAATCCACTGAGCTTGAACTTTTTCTAGCTCTGCCAGGAAGTGGCATGATAAGAAACAGAGGGCTCATCCTCCCTTCAGGCACCACCACTGGGTATTACCTTGGAGCTGAAGGAGGTGGGAATTAGTTCCACTTAACAAAGTAGAAGGTAAAAGGTGGATATCTCCCACCCTGGGTTGGTGCTCTAACTTCTGCATTACAAGAGAAATGCACTTCATGGAGCACTCAAGCTGCTCTTCTAAATCAAAAGTGACAGCCAGCACCTTATGAATATCTCAGATTTTTTCAGTGTATATTTCATACACTCTAGAAATTTTTAGAAAATTTCTAGTTTAGAAACAATCTGAGATTTCACAGGACATTGGTCTTAAAAGAATCAAAACTCACAACTCCTGGTCCCATAAACTTTTCCTGTCTGCATACAACTCCTCTGACATTGCTAAAGTCATTAGCAGAAGTGAACTGCATGTAAACCATCACACATATAGAAAATGCAAACCTTCCTGACTAAACTACCACCATTTGACTTTGAAATAAACAGGCAAATAACTATCTTAAATGTTTATTTGCATTTTTTAAAATGTAATAATCTTCATGCAGTGAAACAGATGGACCATGGAAATTAGTGCATGAAAATAAATAACCCTTTCTCCACCAGTACCCAACAACCACAAAGACCAGTGATCACTGAATTTCTCCTATTTTCTTGAATTAACCCTTAAATTAGAGATGACCCAAGGGGTTTTTTTAAAATGTACTTCATTTTACTTTGCATAAGATTAATTTTACTTAATTAATAAGTAAAGAGAAATAAGATTTAGACAAGTTTTTTGAAAATATTTGTTACAAAATATTTTAAGGTGTGACACTATGATAAAGCAATGAACTGGATAAAAGAGTGAAAAAACCAAGATAAAAGAGTAATTTTTCAATATAATAAGGACTTAAAGATTAACTGCACTGGCTTTTGCTTAGTTTATTCAGTAATTACTATCACAGATGGTGAGTTAGAGAAAGGTGAAGGTGATAGGAAGGTAGAAGAAGAAAAGAAGCACAGGGGATCACATGACAAAAAGAGTTATTTTGCCAAAAGTACTTCTGATTTTCTTCACAACTGCAGTATCCAATGTAGATCAGATGACTCTGGAAAAAATGTCTGAAGAACTAGACCATCAAACAGTTTCTGCTCTTCTTTCCAATAAATCAGTAGTTAGAATATGCCACAATGAGACTAAATATTCTAATTATTCTATTTCCCTCAGAGAAAGTTCAACTATGTGAACACTAACCATTAGGCTCTGACAAAAGATGAACTGTTGGAAGCTCTGTTGGTGAACCTCTCCTAGAAGTTTTGACTCCTCAAAATTTGTGGGCACCAGAGTACTTCATTTGATGTTCTGTGAGAGTACTGTCAGCTACAGTAACCTACTCAATACAGGCTTTCATTCTGGAAAGAAACAATGAAACATTTATATGCTTGTTTAAATGCTAATCAGTTTTTGTTTAGCAGCCAGACCAAAATATTAATTATTCCTACAACCTTACTCAAGGACAAAGATCCTGTTGATGAGCTTCAGAGGGACTTCAGCTTACATAAATGGGTTATTAAATGGCAAATGAAATTCTGTGCTAAAAACAAATAAATAATAAAGCAGAAGGACCTCTTAAATCACTTTCCAAACCTTGCAGCATTCAAGACTAGCAGCAGTGGATGAAGGAAGGAGCTATCCTGGGGTGACTTTATGATGCTTTTATCCCCAGTCGCCTGTTCTCTAATGTTAACAAATTAAGGCTTTTCTAAAAATCTTTCCTCAATGCTCAGCTGGAGTGAAAATGTTTATACTGGAATGCACAAAGAATAAGGTGTTAGTATTTCAGATCATGTTATAGTCCCTGCCTGTGTTCTGCATAGTGGCCTCTCCTGTGTGATCTCATCTATGTGGCATTGGTGGAACACTTCTCCAGAAGGACAAGGATATAGGAAGTCCTCTCAATGAAAAACAAGAAAAATCTTGTAAGATTATGAGGGAAACAAATAAAAATTAACTCCTTAAGAGGAAAAAACTAGAATAAATATTGATTAGGAACATAATTTTTCTTTTTTCCCTGACTGATGTTACAAATAAAGGACATTACTTCAGCCTACGATCCACCTTTACACCTTTTGAAGAGATCTAGCAAAAATAAAGTTATTTAAGTGATTTATATGATCATCCTTTTTCATATAACAGTTAATTAATTACATTTGTGATTTTTTTCCATAGAAAATCTATCTGTTTAAGATTCTCAATTTAAAAGCATTCTCAAAGAAATGTGGCTGCTCAGACTACGCAGGTACCAACACCTACAATATCTTAGCTTCTGAAGAGAGAGTACGTGTGATAATGACTGTATGAAAGAATGCATTTGTTTATAGTTGTCTATTGCAAGTTTTCAAAATTTTCTCATATGTAAATCTTAAAGCTGGATATAAGGTTGCAACAGAACATTCCTAGATCTCTTTTTCCTGGCTTTGCTCAGAACAGATTTTTCTTGCATATTTGTTTCTGATTTTTACTGCTCTGAGAGTACAATCTAATTACACATCTCGCAGAATACCCCAGTTATATTTTCTGAAAGTAATTAACTGCATGCTCAACTCTTCCACCTTCATTCTTTCAGAAAACCAGCTATAGCTTATAAGTCATTTCTTCCCTCATCTTCTCTGGAAATCAGAGGGAGCTTTGCTTTCCCTGATACACATCTGTAGTCACATTGCTAATGAGCAGAAGATAGCCACTGTCTATTAAGTGAATAGCTAATTTTCATCAAGACCTTGGTATATAAAATACTTATTAGAGTGTGAATGAATTGCACATTTAGCCATCCAGAAGAGAACTTATTTAATAGCAAAACAGTGAAGAGACCTGAAATATTAATAATGCTATGGAACCTGAACACTTAGAAACATTTAATAGTTAGTGAACTACCTTTTCCTCCTACCATCAGAGATATAAGAATATTATAGCACCACCTTGCTTTACCTCTACCATAAAATTAATTACCTTTCAACAGACCACATTTAATTGCTTATAAAACTGATCTCACTTTCCAGCATTTTTAGCAACCTGTATGTCATCAACAAAAGTCCTTAGAATAAATTAGCACTCCATCTTTCTCCATATCCTTCATATAATCACAAGATTGAAACTAAATAGATGGCCCAATGCATTTTGCCATAAGCAGTAGATATATCTTAAAAATACACTATAACGGTGTACACACACAGGCTCTTAAACATTTAGAAAGATTCTTTTAGAAAGAACATATGTTCTGTAATGTTCTGACACTGTTGAATCATTAGGATATCAGTCCATAAAGGCTACTGTTCTGAACTAAATGATGGTGAGGAAGTTGGTAGAATTTTGTGGATTAAATTATTTATAGAAATGAACATTCTTAGCAATTTCATGGAAACATTAACAGTGGAATTTGAAAGGAATAGAATAGAATAGAATAGAATAGAATAGAATAGAATAGAATAGAATAGAATAGAATAGAATAGAATAGTTGAGATTGTTTGGAAGGGCCTTCAACAATCATCTTTCTGATGAGTCCAACTGCCTGACCTATTCAGGTCTGATAAAAGACAAAGCAGGGTGATAAGGGAATTGTCCAAATGCCTCTAAACACTGACAGGCCTTGGGCATCGACCACATCTCTAGGAAAATTGCTTCAGTGTTTGGCCACCTTCTCTATGAATAAAAGGTTTCTAATATCAAGATTGACCGTCCCCTGTTGCAGCTTAGAGCCCTTCCCATGCATCGTGTCATGGGATATCAGGGGGAAGAGCAACTGTTCTGCAAGGTATATAGAATACTAAATTCACCCAAAGGTATTATTACAGAAGTAATTGTTCACATTGAGTAGACTCACAAACTCCCTGTCCCCTCCTCACCTCCCAGAAAATAAATAGTGTGCAAAAAATTGTTCTGGATAAACATTTTATGACCCAAATTCTGGGGGAAAAAAGATCCCTCAGAAGAGATACATTTTTTTACTTAATCCCATTGGAAAACACTAGATGTTATTTTAGCTTTCTACAACTTTTAGATATTTAAAAATGAAGAAAATAATCACTTCAAACTACTTTATTCAAAAGCAGGTAAAAATGCCAAATTATTATTTTAGATTTCTTTTCTGAGATTTTTATTTGTCTAAAAGAACTAATTGAAACTACTGCGACTCTTAAAAATGCCTATTGACTTTCCATAATTATCTCACTATTTCCTTTCTCAGAATTACATAAGCAGGATTAGTCTTTGACTTACATATTTACATATTCCATGTCTCTGGTTTTAAACTCCTTGAGCCCAAAACTAGGGAGTGTATTTTAATCCAAACTACCTCCTTATTAGGAAATGCAGTAACAGACATTTTGTCTAAAATCACCTCTATTTAAGCACATCATCCTGATGTTTGTGATTCACATACTTTTGCACTCTGTAAATTGTCATATCAACATGAAGTTGTAAGAAGATGCTGCCAAATGCATTATTTAAGGGAGTAATGGTGCAGAGATGAATTGCTGTACTGGGTTTGCATGGCCAGGTTTTGAGTGACTACAAGGGTGCCTGATAGCTGAAAACAGATTTTTTAAAAATTGGGGAATTGCAACAAATTTTGGACATGAAGCTAAATTTTCACTTTTGGCAGTAGCACACTTTGGTCAGCAATGCTGCAGCAGCTTTTGGAGCATGGTCAGAAAGAAGTGAGAGCATTCTAGCCCTGGCCCTGACCATGCTCTTCAGTTTGTTTCTGAAGGCAGATGGAAGACCAGAACTGCTCAAGCTGACTACATGGCAGAATCACAGAACAGTCTGAATTGGAAGGAATCCATTAAGTCCAGCTCTTATGCCCAAGTGAATGATCCATACAGGGATTAAATGTGTGATCTTGGCTTTAATTAGAACCAGGCTCTGACCAGGTGATCTAATGTCAGAATACAACCAACTTCATCCTTTTGCCTTGATTTTTGAAAACTCAGGAACAAGCTGCTTATCCCTTCTGGCCACCATCAGGATACTCATGTTGTTTCAAATTTCCAGCAATCTCATGCACAACTCTAGCTTTTGTAAGGCATGAGGCCACAGCCAACTTGCCTCCACAGTCACAACAGAACTCTCACACACATTGCTTTGTGGCTTTTGTTTTTTCCAGAAACCAGGTGCTCCTTTCAGGTGGCACCAGCTCTGACACTGCAGGTCAAGGAGATAGACCTGAGTTGCTGAGTGGTTTAAGTGTGCCAGGGGACTAGCTGAACTGTCTCATGAGGGGTAGCAGTGATATAATTCCCTGGAATTCAGCAGTATAGTGAATCCTGGAATCTCATGCACATGACCAGTGCTGGAACTAAGTGCACACCTTTCTCCCTCCAGCGACTAGACACATCATTTTGGAGCAGGTGCTGCAGCAAACCACTACGCACAAATAAAAGGAAAGCAGAGTAATTCTGTTTATTTAATGCAGAATATGAGGGCTTCACTCTTGTCCCATTCAGCTCACCCCTGGACTGTCCCTTCGCACTCTCCAGTCTGATAGTGACTGATGGCACTTTGCAGGCACAGGACCCCAAGGTAAGAGAGAATTCAGCAGGTGTCAAAGATCCAGTCTGGAAAGGGGCGGGTTGCTCTGGGATGGCACAGTCTGACCCATAAGGAAAAAAGACAACAGAATTTCCTACTCTATTCTATCTGTGTGAACAGACAGAGGAATACAAATGCAAACTTGCTCCAGTCATGCCCTATCCACCTCTCAGTGACAGAATATCACTGCCCTGACCTTGTCGTATTTCCCTAGAAACCAGACTTTTGTCTGACTCAGTTTATTTGAAGTCTTCCCAAGGAATGGGATTGGCACATGGTAAAGTGCTTTGGACATCTCTGGAAAAACATATAACATGCTAACATAGGTGTCAAGATGAAT
This sequence comes from Anthoscopus minutus, assembly GCA_013399455.1. Classification (NCBI taxonomy): domain Eukaryota; kingdom Metazoa; phylum Chordata; class Aves; order Passeriformes; family Paridae; genus Anthoscopus; species Anthoscopus minutus. The sequence continues at coordinate 47,275 of VWYI01040406.1, forward strand.
CATCCCCTACAGAAGGCTCTCCACAGCCCACACCGCTGCTCGGGTGACGAGCCATGCTCCTCCCTCACTCCGAGTCAGCGCCTTGGCACACACTCGCGGTAACTGCGGGGGCAGAAAGCAGCACAGACAGAGTTCTGGGAATATTGATCAGCTGTGACCACACAGCTGTGCCTGAGCCTGGCAGCCACCCCTCTGAGGTCCCACTGCATCTCTGCTTCTCATCTTGTAGAAGCAGCTAGCCATTTTTAAGATCATTCCTTTGACTTGTCCTTAGAGTCCTTATTCTTTGCACCGCTGTGCTGGGGAGGGCGAGAATCGCCTGCCTGTGAGTCACTGATCCTGACTTCCAGCTAAAAGGCTGCAACAGGAGAGCAAGGAGTGAGTCCTGAGCATCTGAAGCTGGGTCTCTTTTCTACAGCATCAGAGTTTCTAAAGAGTTAATTTGATTCAGCAGAGGTCTTGATGACTTTCACTGTGTGCTCATTACAAGGCAGAGATGGAACACTTTATATTAAGGAATATTCAACATTAAAGGAGCCACTTGAGTTTCAACAGAACTAGTAAATCAAATTTGCCTGGCAAGATTTTACTGTGATTTAGTTCCCCTAAGTAAAAACCATATAACTTCTTCCCACTCCAATTACTTCATTCTCTTTAATTACATGGGGGAAAAAATATGAAATTGCATATATTTTCTTTTTATAAATTGATACCTCTAATTGTTTTGGTTTCCAGTTTCTTTTCACATAGTAAAGAAAAACCACCCTTGTTTCACTTGTTTTCCTGCAATTTTCTATATCACATTTTTATTGCCTTTGTTCTTCAGAAATAATGTTATTTTTAATTTCTCATTGATTTTTTTGTTATACATATATTCTTTTTCTATTTGTTTGTTTTTGTCATAAGATGTCTACATAGCATTCAAGATAAGGATTTCTCATTGACTTGTGTGGTGACCAGAGTTAAAGAGAGAGCAAGAGAGGACACTTGTATTTTCAGAAAGTTACATATTAGCTGTTGTCAAATAGCTTCAGCTGGACAATACCAGGTTCCACTACTGAGAATCTGGACTCATTTGTGCCCTCTAATTATTTCACAGCACATGTGAAGCTTCACAATGTGATTTAGAATTGGAGCTTTAGTTGTCATGCTCGCACCATCACTATTTTTTTTTTTTGTTTTCCCCCCAAATGGATTTTCATCTCAGAGATAGACAGGAAACGAGGAGGCGAGCAGGGGAACAAAGGAAAAAAAAGAAAAGATTCTTTTTAATTCTGCATCTGTATGGAGCCACAAAAATGCCTTAAGCTGAACACAACAGACTGAAAAATGAGTGGGAACAGATTATCAGAAGCCTGGCAAGAGGAAAGTGCAGTTGGTGGTCAGGTGAAGGCTGCTTTGGAGGATAAGCAATTTGTGTGTTATCAAGGCAGGAGAGAGAACAGTAGCTCCCTACACTGAAAGGAGATTAAAAGTAACAATAGTCTTTTCTGTACACCGCAGGCCAATCTGTTAAATGCAAGGAAAGCTGAGAAGCTGCTTAGAGCTGATGTTTGTTTAATTTTCACCTGCACCCACTTGAACTGTGTAAATGACATGGTGCCTTTCAGAACATATGCACATTCCCATGTGGCACCAGTTCGTGAAACTGTGCCCAGCTAATCTAGCAGCACAAGATTTGCTGTGAGTATAAAAGACAATGCCCCTCTCTCACTCTGGGTAGCCTTCTCGTTCCAGAAAAGAAGGAGGAAAAGTTACTTGGCTTTTTATTTTGTCGTTGTTGATGTTCAGGTCTTTTGTCCTTTAAAATCAGTAATAATGGGTAGCTAATAATGATAGTAAAGAGGGGAATGTACTACGTAATAAAGGCCAAAGCAAAGGTGACTACCTTTGCCAGAGAAAGTTAGGAAACTCAAGCATTGGCTCAGTGCAGACCAAGGTAATTAACACCCTTGATGAATCAGTGTATCACATACACTCTTTTGGAAGTGGGTGATGGAGGAACACTACAGTCAGGTGGCCAAGACAAGAGTTAGAATACAGGGATACAGGATGGGGCTTTTTTTGCTGCTACTGATTTTATATCAGCATATATGTGAATGATTTTGTGTAAAAGTTACTTCCTCTGGCTTGAAAGGTACTAAGTACATATTATTGATATTATTGTACAGAGGTGATGGAATTTTGTTATTCTACTTGCAAGCCAGCTTCACAAATGTGTCTGGATAGGCATCTTAGCTGTGTGAGCAGAAAGCTCTGTGCTCTCTGAGGGTCTTTTGTTTGCAAAACAATGGCAACCCAGGAAACCTTTCTGCTGCTATCCTTGCTGAGTCACAGCATTTCTCAAAGTGCAGCCTTGTAAAATGTAAGCCACTATATACTAATTACTCATAATTTAATAATTGCACATTGTCTTTTCTAGCTGAATAATTGATTTCTCATTCCAGTTGTTCTGCTGACTGTTGTCTATGTTACAATTACTGTTCAGGCTGCTCACTGTTTTTATCCTATGGGTATGATGGATGTTGCATGATGGCTTTAGCTCTGTTCATTTTTTGTCTTTCTGTTTTTGTGTGGGTTATTTTTCACAACCACTTTTGAATCAAAATAAATTTTAAGGACTGCACAACAGTTGCATGAAGCAGAGTTTAACCATCATCCATTAACACAGGATCTGGGATTCATTTCCTCTACAGTATCCAAGTCTCCTTTCTGTCAGTAAATCCTGGTGTAGCTCTGAAGAGAAAACATGCTCCCTATCACACATATACATGCAAACATGCATTCTCCTTCCTTTTAAATAAGAAATAAATGTTTCTTTATAATCAGCTTAATATACTTTTTTTTTCAAATAGAGTCACCAAACACATAAGGTTGGAAATATTTTCATTTATATTTTCCCCTCTTTTTCAACAGTGTCTCATTAAGAAAAATCTGAGGTTGCTGTTCAGGTGTTTTTTTATTAATAAATTGAGTAGTCTTTCTCTCTGCTTTATGCAAGTTAAACATCTGATATCTGATATATCCTCTTATCTGTGAGTCAAACTCCATGACAAATCCTTTTGTCCATGGCATTCTGACACTTCCTTTCATCCAGGCTGTCATCATCTATTAAATTATCGTCTCCATATTCTGGGTATTTTAGTCAAATAGAAAATTAATTCCATGACATCAGGAGCTGGAGTCTGGTGGACCGACTGGCTCATGAGTTCACTTAAGGTATTTCTAAATGGAAATTTTTTTACTTTCTGGCAAAATATTTTTTTTTCAATTTTCTATTCCTCCTGTCTTTCAGGAAAAAGAAATTTAAAGTTTCACTCATAAAGATACTTTTTATACAAACCCTAAAAACATTATCTACTTTTAAAAAGGGAAAAAATGTTAATTTAAGTAATTTATTTTTAACATCATGGCTTATTTAAGTCAATGGGAAATTTGCATTCCTACCTAATGCATCAATGATAGTAAGAAACTGCTTCCTTAATTATATAATTGATAGACTTTCTTATAAAGGAATAACAGAGAATGTGAATTTCATCCTGCTGATTTACATAACAACCATCTTCAGAAATACTTACATTTAACTGTGCTCTGAAATTGCTTGGCTCTTGTCTTGCCTCTGCAAAGTAAGCAATGCTGCTCATAGAGAACTTATCAGAGATGTTGGAATTAAACCAGAAACACTCTGATTCTATCTAACCTTCAGAAAATGCAGGTGACCTCAGTATCTGATTTTATATCAACCCGTTAAAAACAAGCCACTGAAATGTGTCTCTTTTTAAAGCTAAGAAATCTGAGAGAAAGCTTTTGCTATGGGGCACTGTTGCTGAAACCAGAGCAAACCAGTTAATAAAATGAAGGCACCAAACACAAAAACAAACACACTGTCATGGCTTGCTCGCAATCTCTGCGCGGCACTGAAGCCGAGCTGGCCACATGGCCGCATTAACCATTCCATCAAGGTCAAGAATCCCAAATGAGTTGCTATGGGAAACAAATTACTGAGGTGTCAGCTGGAGCTGAAGGTTTAGATATGAGGGAACTTTACCCATTATATGCTTGAAAGATTTCCGGAACAACAGAAGCTGGGGAAGAGCACACTGGTAATAACAAGACTGGGAAAGCAGATGTTTCACTGACCTTTGTTCCGCGCATTCGGACTCCCCATTTGCCAGCATGCCTGAGCGGACCACAAAGGAATTGCAAATAAGGTGGGCTCCCCTGAGGCACAAGTAAATAATTTTTTTAAAATATCAGATATCAAGTGCCATTTTTAGGGTGATAGGTAAAAGAAACTCAAAAGCTCCTGAAACTCGTGCCCTCCTATTAAGGATGAAGAGAGCGAGCTCACTTTTACTACAGCATTAATTTCAAAGGAAGGAATTAAAAGCCGGACAAGGGGCAACCTGCTATAAGTTAAACCCCCCAACAGAACACAATTTTTTTCACTCTGCTCACTTGCTAAATGGTCACTGCGAACATGATCTTGGCTGGAATTTTCTGTGGAAAGAGAATTGGGAGGACTGGACCTCCTATCCAACACTGACATTCGTCTTTGTGAAGGCATTCAGCTACACTTGACCCCAGGAAGCTTACTTCCAGATCTGTAGAAACTGGAGTATTTTCAGTTTTCACCAAGCATTAATTTTGACAAAATAAAAAGAATTATGCTTATACGCAGGTTTGTTAGAAAAAATTGGGTAAATCTCTCTCTCTCCTAGTTTGAGAATGCTGATCCAGCTGCTCACTCAGCAGCTAGGGCATGGTTTGCAGACAGTGGTGCTATTACCTAAAATAAAATTAAGAACCTTATCTTTATCACATATTTGTTTAAATTTTCTCATCCATTTACCTTTCTTTCTGTTGAAGATCTATTATCTATTCAAGAATAGGAAAGGGACTTCTTTTTCTCTAGAGAGACAGAGGAAGAAACATCTGCTCTTGAGACTTACATTGGATGTGACTACTGGGTAAAACAAATAGGCATAATTAATTTCCATTGATGAAGACATTTTACTACACACACAACAGATAAAAATCTGTCCTACTATTTTCTTGACTTCAGGATATTTTTCCCAGGGACTGTCTTTTCTTCAGCCAATTGCTCCTACTATGGCTTTACTTCTGAGGGTTCCTTCTTAAATGCGTTAGAGATGGGGCTGGGAGAAAGAATTAGGCACAGACTTCTGTTTGTTAATGCCTTGCATCATTTCTACACCCTTTGCCCTACTAAAATCTTGAAAAGAGATATGTTTGGGTAATTTTTCATAGAACTACTTTAAACAAAACACAAACTTAAAGACCTGTGTAGGAGGTCTTCACTTCCCCAAAGTACTTGTATCTGTATTTATATATTATAGCAAGGACCTCGGTGTTCACAGGACTCTGAATATAAATGTATAACATCAGGATCAAGAGATATATTTTTATAAAGGACAAAGGAACAGGCAGTGAAAATCTTTCTACTTCTGTAATAAGGCATTATTGCTCTCCAAATATTTGTCTCTCTGGCTTTTTCCCTGTGTTATTTGTTGGATTGTAATGATCTACAGTGAGTTAAAGCTGAATATTGCATTTTATCATGGCAGTGACAAAGCTTTGATGTCCTGGACGACCTCTTTTTTTCTTTTTGCCTTTGGATTAGGTTTTATTGCACTTAAGTATTGTGCAGGAATAACTGAAGGTAATACCACTGACAGAACTCTGCCAGCAAGATCTGTAAATCAAACCAGAATTTGTACACTGTCAGATAACTCTCTTGAAAACCTCTGCTCTGATCCTTAATTTCAAAGAAGGAGTAGTAGGGATATTTTTTGTGAAAATGCAGATGTGAGTGGCTTTCACATTCTCAGGCAGTCTGAAATGAAGCTACACTAATGAGAACAAGGAGGCTTCTAAATGGAGAGATGTAGCCTCTGCCTGCAGTAGAAGTTGTTGCCAGGGGGTTTTCTTTTAAGTTTTCTCTTGTTAAGTCTTGTGCAGCAAACACAGGTATTTCTGGGAATGCTCTGTAGAAGAACTTGAAAATAATCATCTATTTCAACTGCTGTCCTAAGAGCTGAAGTGCAAGTGCTTCTGCATCAAGGAGCTCTATGCAACTGGAGATTGCTTTGCCAGTCCCTGAAATGCAAATGCCTGGGGGAAGTGGAACACGTGTTCAACTCTACACTGCAGTCAGAGCAAAAGTAGAAAAATACCTTAATTGGTGGACCCAAAGAAATAACAGGAGAGCAAGAACCCTAAGCAGAGCAAAGTTTCATAGTTTCTTAGGTGAAGATGGGTTAAAAATGACTGGTCAATTAAGGTAAAACAAGAAAGGTAAAATGCTCTTGAGAACTGGGATGCTAAAAATAACTGAAAATACCTAGAATGTAGGGGAACTAATTTTAATATGAAATTCTACACTGGGCTAGCGTCATTGCAAGAAATCTTGGAACTGTTATCAAAATTACTTTTCCTGAATGATTAAATCTACTGTAAGAAAAGTGAGTGCCTTTCTCCTGTAGAAGACAGGAAACTGCTTCATTTATTAAGTCATGTTCAATGCTAATTTAGCACTGGATTTATAAAAAAAAAATGTCCATCCTGTAGACTATGCCTGTGTTAGAGGACCCAATGGCCCAAAATGAGGCAATGTGGGCTTTATGGTCCTGACTTGGAGGTATGAGTAGCTTGGAAAGGTCTCCTCTTGTCTGTGCTTCTCTGGAAAGGGACAAAAGTGGTTTCTTGCAGTACAGGAGAACAAAAACACTTAGACATCCCATTTTTAATTTTTTTTCCCTTTTTTTCTTTTCCAAAAAGGGAAAAATATTTACTTAACACACCTCGAAGAGTGTTAGGCATAAGATGAGAAATGGGAAGGAACTGATGGACAGAAAGAAAGAAAAATCAACACCAATGCAATGAACTGGTGTAGAGGTCAGCAAAAAGAAATAGAAGAAATACAGGGAGCCAGAGGAGATCCATGTTAACCACATGGCTGGACTGGGGCTAGAAGAATATATGTTATGGATGGCATACACTTAAAGTGATTGAAGTATAAAGGCATTAAATCACGCCTCACATCTCAGATCAGCACCAGCATTCAGGAAGATTGTCTCAACTTCAGCAATTTGGGAATCATTGAAGTCAATGATAATAAATCTTGGCCACGCTTAATGTTCCTGTTGTCTTTGCATCCATTCTCCTATAATAAGATGTCTGTAACATTCTGCTTTGCCCCCTCACCTTTTACCGAAGACCCTTAGCCAGGACTGTCGCCATCCCTCCACTGCATCTTTCACCAGCCATGTTACTGAGTAGGGGAAGATCAAAAACTATCACGGAAACATGAGATTTTCTGTGCTGAAGGAGCCTAGACAGGGTCCATTAAGATCATATCTAACCTCTGTCAGCGTTGAACACCAATATCAGCATTCACAAAGCATAAGAAATGTTGCTTTGTATCATAAAGATGAAGTAAGTGAACCATAGAGGAACCTTTCCCTTAACTCCATTAGTCTGTGATTACCTTGGCAGGCTGTAAGAATAATGTTTACACACCAAAAAGTGAGAAGTTTATTTGGTAGGTTTTGCAGGTCTGTTTTTTTGAACCCATGTAACTGTAATTTGTGATGATTATCATTTACATTAAAACTGTGAAGTTTGTTTACTTTGAAAAGTACTATCTTAGGCATCTTGTGGCAAACAGACTCCAAGAAAAGATACAAATTTTTAATAGGGAGAGATTCTGTGGATAGCAACCTCTATATAGGCCAGGTTTTCTATTTTATTTCTTTGGTTATTTTTCTGGTAGATTAAATAAAACCTCACTTTCACTTTTAATAAACACCAGAACTTTGTTTTTGTCATCACATCTATCACATCTCCTTCCTTAAGATCCACATTCTCTTGAATGTTATTGGTTGTTCTCCTTGACCATTTCTGTCCTTCATTCTCTCAAAATCTGTTTTAGAGGTTAAGGGCATATTTTTCAAAGCTGTTTAGGGTCCTGATTATGCAAACAGATACTTGCCAGGCTTTTCAGAGACATCTTAAATGCTGAGGAGACTTGCAATCGATCTTAATAACATTTCAGTACCCACCTAACTTGTAGATTTAATTGGGTGCCAAATATCTTTGACAGGCTGACCCAAAATAATCAAAGCCATGCACAGAAGACCAGAAGTGACATCCTTTTGGGCTAGAATATTATAGGATTCAAAATATTAATTTCTATGTCTGTTGCTAATTTCCTTTTCCTCCTCCTTATGCAATCTTTCAATTCCATCATTTCCTTCAGCTTTCTGAGGGATTACCTACAGCAGATGAAAATGAAGACATAGACATACAGTTCAAACTGTCCATTCCATTGTGCATTCAATCCCAATAACGCTTAATAGAATTTTTTGAATAATAAAAGACCTTTAAATATCATCCAGTCCAACCACCTTGACATGGGGAGGGACACTCTTCACTAGATCAGGTTGCTTAAAGCTCCGATACACTTCACCTTGAAGACTTCCAGTGATGGAATATTCACAACTTACCTGGGAAACCTCTTTCAGTGTCTCACTACCCCTTTTTGTTCTTTCTTATGTCCAATCTGGATCTACCCTCTTTCAGTTTTAAACCCCTGCCCCTCCTCTTGTCACTATAGGACCTAGTAAAAAGTATCTTTTGGTCTTTCTTACCAGCCCAGTTTAAGTCCTGAAAGGCTGCAACAATATCTCCCTGGAGCCATCTTTTCTCCAAGCTGAATAACTCCAAGTCTTTCAGTCTGTCTTCACAGGAGAGGAGCTTCAGCCCTCTAATAATTTTTGTTGTCTTCTCTGCAGATGCTTCAACAGGTCCATGCACTTCTTGAACTGGATGCAGTTCTCCAGGTGACCACTTCTGAGAGGAGAGGGGGAGAATCACCTCCCTCAAACTGTAGTCACATTTATTTTTATGCAATTTAAGGTATTATTGGTTTTCTGCCTACAAGTGCACATTGTCAGTTTAGGTCCAAGCTTTTATCTACCAGCATCCTAAGTCCTTTTCCAACCTCTCTATCCATTCATCACCCAGTGTGAACTGGTGATGATGATTGCCTTGATCCAGGTGCAGGACCTTGCCTTTAGGTTTTTTGAACTTCATGGGGGTCATATGAGCCCAATCGTTTAAAGTACTTCTGAGTGCCATCTCTTCCCTCAAACCAATCAACTGTACCCCTCAGTGTGGTGTTATCAGTAAAACTTCTGAGGCTGCACTCAGTCTCACTGTCAGTGTTTGATTTCAAATATTATAATATTAGATTGTACTGGTCCCAATTCAGTCCCTTGAGTTGTAATATCACTTCTCATTGGTTTCCACTTGGACACTGAGCTAGTGACTGCAACTCCTTGAATGCAGCCACTCCAACAATTCCTCACTTACTGAACAGTTTGATCCCGAAATCTGTATTTCTCCAATTTAGCAGAAAGAATTATTTGGGAAACTGTATCAAAGGCCTTAGAAAATTCCAGGCAGATGACATCCATAACTCTTCCTTGTCTACCAATGGCAGTCACTCCATCATAGAAAGCCACTAGATTAGTATAAGGCACAAACTGTCCATGGTGAAGTCACGCTTGCTGTCTCTAATCACCTCTCTGTCTTCCATATGTTTCAAAATTTCTTCCAGCGGGATCTGTTCGATGATCTTCTGTCTGCAGGGCTGACGTCCATACTTCCAGCTGATCTTGTTTTCTTTGAATTTCTTCAGTAGACAAATGAGTAAGACACTATAATCCAGACATAAAAAACACAGCGAAGCCCTTCAGAGCGCTCATAGGTGGTGAAGTTACATCTGATCTGTTGCTTTCTATCTTTGCTGAGGAATCTGACAGTACTGAATTTAATTAACTGGGGTACTTTATGTTGCTTGCCAGAGATATCTGCAGGAGTTACATCACACATCAATGGAAAGCAGCCTAGTTTTCTTCCTCTAAACCCCTTAGGTACAGTGAAATGATGTCTTTCAAGATGAAAGAAGGATTTTCACTGGGGTCATCTTTGCTTTTTGAAAGTTTATTTGGAGATTTGGAAACACCAGCAGGTTAACCTCATCCTCAGCAGGAGAAACTGGAAATGGTAGAGGTTTTGTTTGATTGTTTGGTTTGGTAATTTTTTTTTCTTTACCCTACTATAGAGAGGATTATTTGATCATTGTGAATATATATTGTATATTTATATACAATGTGAATATACATTGTGAGTGTACATTGAATTATACATTGCATATGTATAATTGTCATCTTCAAGGTGTTTTTTGCTTCTCCTACTGACACAGATCCATGAATTCATCAGCAGCTATTTGTTGGAAGATTAGCAAGGAGTACTGCTCCCAATTCAGCAAAATAACCTGGAGGTGCGACCAACATGGACCTGTCTCATGCTTGGTACAAAAATATAAGAATGACCATTCACAAGATTGCTACTACCAAGAAATATCGCTATCAGCCCCTATTCAGAGCTGTGCTCACTGAGTTGTCTCCATTAGGATGACTCATGGCCAGCTGTACATTCTTTACTTGTGCTCCGATTGAGTGCTGGGGTGGGGGAAAGGAGGGGAGGACTCAGAGCAAACACAATCAGGATGAGGCCAAACACCCACATTTGGGAATAATTATCTGATCATTTAGGATGTTACATAAATTGATTTGCTGGAAGATTCCAGCGGCGGCGGGCGAGCCAGGCCGTGGCAGCGCAGCGGCGATTCCCCCACAGCGGAGCAGGCCCGAAGCGGCGGCCCCGGCCCCGGCCCCGGGACCGCTCCCAGGGCACCGGCAGGAGGCACCTCGGCTCCTTTCAGAGCAGCTGGTCCCTCTTTTCTGTCAGGGCAGCGTGAGCTCCCCGCTCGTGATGTCGTCCCTGGAGTCCGGGAGCCGCCCCTGCCCTAAAATCTTGGAAAAAAGCTTCCAAAGATGGAACATGGGCAGTGGGGGCGCTTCCCCCTTCCCCTGCAATGGCGCGAGCCCGGCTCTTCCCGGCTGCTCCGCAAAACCCGTAGGAAGTGGGGATCTCTCCTCTTTTCCTGTAACCCGTAGGAAGTGGGGATCTCTCCCCTTTTCCTGTAACCCGTAGGAAGTGGGGAATCTGTTCCCTCTCCTGTATCCTGTGGAAATGGGGATTTGTTCCCTCTCCTGTATCCTGTGGAAGTGGGGATCTCTCCCCCTCTCCTGTATCCTGTGGAAGTGGGGATCTGTTCCTTCTCCTGTATCCTGTGGAAGTGGGGATCTGTTCCTTCTCCTGTATCCTGTGGAAGTGGGGGCCTTTCCCCGCCTCCCCAGGAGCAGCCTGCCAGGCCTCTCCCGGCCGCTCCGTGCCCAGGCGTCCCCAGCCAATTCTCAATTCAAAAGCCGCGCGTGCTAAACACGAAATAAACTTTCGCATTGTAATATGCTTTTCTCCACCAGTGAACATCAGCCGATGGCAGACACACACAGACACACACACACAGACACATACAGACACACACAGACACACACAGACACACAGACACAGACACACAGACACACACAGACACACAGAC